>PVHP010041513.1:0-15390 GCA_004024765.1 Zapus hudsonius | reverse complement strand
TGTTGCGGTCAGCTTTCTAGTTGCTGCACAGAAAGAACCCAAACAAAAGTGGCTTGTAGAGGAATGGGTTTATTTGGCTTACGGACTGGAGGGGAGACTCCATTCTGGCAGGGAAAACGATGGCATGAGCAGAGGGCTGGACATCACCTCCGCCACAGCACTGCAAACAGCGGCAGGAAGGTGTGCCAAATACTGGTATGGGGGAGCTGGCTTATAACCCCCATAAGCCGCCGCAACAACACAGCTCGAGTGAGGTTCTAGTTCCCGAATTGCCATCAGCTGAGGATCAACCTATCAGAACACATTCATTTGTTTGTGGGGGACACCTGGATCAAACCATGATATCCTTTTTAATTGATTTTGGTGTAAAGTCTATTTTGTCAGAGATTAATGTAGCCACACCTGCTTGCTTTTTACTTCCATATGCCTGATAAACTGTTTTCAAACCTTTTACTCTAAGAAGATTGCTGTCTTTAGAAGTAAAGTGCATTTCCTGAAGTTAGCAGATGGAGGGGTCCATTTTTCTGATCCACCCTGAAAGTCTGTGCCTTTTTATAGGGGAGTTAAGTCCATTAATATTCAGTGAAATAACAGTGAGGTTTGCTTTAAGCCCTGCCATGATGAAGGGTTAATGGGGTTTGTTGTCTGTGCTGCTGTTATTAGCGCACTGACTGTGGTTGTTGTGTCTGATCTCTGGTACTCTTCTGAGGAAGATTTCTTGTTTCTTTTGTGTGTGATATCTCTTGCAGGATCTTCTGAAATTTTGGCTTTGTTTTCATATAGTCATAGAGCTGGTTTACTTCATGGAACACTTTCACTTCTCCATCTATCACGAGGGATAGCTTTGCTGGGTATAGTAATGTTGGTTGAAAGCCATACTTCTTTAGGCCCTGAAAAGCATTATTCCAAGCCCGTCTAGCTTTCATGGTTTCTAATGAGAAGTCTGAGGTAAGTCTGATGGATTTTCCTTTATAAGTTACGGTTTGCTTTTCTCTAGCAGCTTTGAGTATTTTCTCTTTGCTTTCTATGTTAGGCATCTTAATTAAAATGTGTCTTGGAGAATTCCTCTTCATGTACTGTCTGTTAGGAGTCCTCTAGGCCCCTTGAAAGTTGAGTGGGCTTTCTCTTGTTAGATAGGGGAAGTTTTCTTGAATACTTCTGTTGAAAATATTTCCTATGCCCTTAGCCTGGGCTTCTTCTTCCTCTGAGATCCCCATGATTCTAATATTGGGCCTCTTTATGGTATCCCATAGATCCCTCAAATTTTGCTCACTTGATTTCTTGAATTTATTGAAACCTATGACATCCTTATTAATTCCTTCTGACTTGTCCTCAACGTCTGAGAGTCTGTCCTCCAGATTGTCAACTCTGGGATTGAATGATTCAAGGGAGATTTTTAACAACTCCATTTCATTTTTGGTTTCTGCTATAATTTTGTTTATAGTCTCCCGTTCTTTGGTGAGATCCAATTTCCAGTCTATTTTTGTTTTTGCTTGGGATTCCTGAAAATCATTCCTAAGTTTTCTTAATTCCTCATCAAACTTAATCAGTTGATTGTCTAACTCCTCCCTTAGTTGATTAATCTTCAATTCACTTAATGTGTTTCTGAATTCATTTATATTTCTTTCCATTAAATTCTGTCTGGAGTCTATGCTTGTATGGTGCTCTCCTCCTCGGGCGCAATGAGCCATCGGCGGAGGGAAAAGAGAGAGAGAAGCGGCGGGAACCGGCTGTCCGCTGTCCGCTGTCTCAGGGCTGGGGCCCACAGAGCTGGGGGGAAGGTGCAGGGGGATCTGGCAGGACACAGAGGCGAGTAGATGTGTATTGTATATCCACGTGGTTCTTTATTCAACTGGGGAACATACACTTTATAGGAAAAGTGGGCCAGGGGCATGGGAAATGGGGAAGGGACAAGGTGATTGGTTGATGGGGGTGGGGAATTGGTAGCCTGCACAGGGATAGGTGGGTGTGACAGGTGGGTGGGGACAACCTGGGAACACCTCATGAGTGGCAGGAAATACGTGATGGTATCCACGGTCTGGTTAGTGGGGATGGGTACAAGGAAGTTTTGCTAAAACTCAATGCCAGTCCTGCTGAGATGGGGAATGCTGGTTTCGGTGGCCAGCCCATGGGGGTGGGAGTTAGGGTAGGTGGAACTGGAAAATGCCTACCGAGTTACCGGGGTTTCACCTTACACACCATTAACCCCTAGCTCTCCGTGCCCTCGGTAGCAGAGCCAATAATTAGCGTCCAACATGCTTGAGTTGGTGAGCTTCATCTCATTCATGTCTTTTCTCTTAATTTCCATATCTGCCATTAACTGCTTCATGTTTGCATTGCAGTTGTGGTCAGGAGTCATATTATTCCCTCTTTGGGATTGTATATTTGCTGCCTCTACTTCTTTTCCACTTTCCTGCTCCGTAATGGGACTACGGGCCCTGAGTTGGGGAGTTTCGTCTTTGATTTCTTTGGGTTTTTTTTGTTGGTTTCTTCCCATGTCCAGGTAGAGGAGTGGGACTCAGGCACGCTGGGGAGTGCTATTCAGCCCTGTTTACTTCAGGTGGAATTATCACCAGGTCTGATCTTAAACAGATGTCTTTCCTGTTAGGGTGTTCTGTCCCCAGACTGGCTTAGATCTTTACCCATCTGGATCCCTCTGTATGTGACTATTTAGTCTTAGAGCCACCTCATAGGCCCCTGTCCCCGATTGGTATGCTACAGTAGAAACAGCCCCAGCACCCCAAACTATAGAGCCCAATGTCTTCCCACCTGACAGTGGCGCGTAATCCCTGTTACTCACCGAGATCGCTTGTGCCCTCCTGGCAGGTACCCGTCTGAACCGGCGTCTGCCAAGGTTCCCAGGTATCTGCCTCAGGTCTGGCCCCAGAACTAAGCCAGGTTAGTTTGCCCAAGGATCGCATCTGCCTGTGTATGCGGGGGGTTCGTGAAGAGAAGTGTGCCAGAGGATTGGGTGCTGGAGGGAGGGGGCCCCTTGAGGGAAAGGTGCTCGCGGGCTTGGGAATCGTCTGGAAGGCTACAATGGCGGGAGCTTGGGGTGGGGGATGGGTCGGCTCTCTGCTCCTCTGCGGAGTAGAAAGCAGCTGGGGAACCCCATCTGTGGTGGTCCCAGAGCTGGGGAGAGGATGGGCTTGGGTTCAGGTCTGGCTGGAGTCTGGAGTTTGGATCCCAGCTGGAAAATCAAACCTTTATGGAGAGAGTCTTGGCGATGCTGCTACTCGTCCACCATCTTGCTCTGCCCCCCTGTTATTTTATTTTTGTCTTTATGGGACAGAATCTCACTCTAGTCCAGGCTGACCTGGAAGTCACTCTGTAGCCAAGGCTGTTCTTGTACTCATGGCGATCTTCCTACCTCTGTCTCTGAGTGCTGGGACTGTAAGGCATAAGCCAGTAGATCTGACTCTGTTTTATTTTATTTATCCTTTTTTTGGTGACCCACTGAGTTAAGTTAAGGTTATTAAGTAAGAATGGGTGAGAGTTTACTTTCTGGAGCATGGCCAAATTACTGTACCTAAACCACTGAAGAAAATGTCTCTCTCCACCAGCAACCATTAACTTCCAATAGTTCCTCAGGGATGAGTGGGGCCTTGTGAGCCTCATCCACTAGAGCATTTGTTTTGTTGATGAGAGTCATTGTGATTGGGCTGAGATGGAATCTCAAAGTAGTTTTAGTTTGTATTTCCCTAATGGTTAGGGCTGTTGAACACTCTTTAAATATTTATTGGCCATTCGTTCTGATCCACTTTTGGAGAAGCAGGAGTAGTAGTCAAATAGCATTGGAGTTGTTCACAGCCCTGGTGTGACATGTGACTACAACAATGAATCTCTGGAATTCCCTGGTGCATCTCAGCCATCTTTCTCCACTTCCCTGGTCTCTCCAGCTGGGCCAGGCTGCTGTCTGCAGAATTTCTCCTGGCCTGATTCTCTTGATCTTCTCTTCATCTCCCCTACTTTTCTACTTCCCCTTGCTCTGCCCACTATACTGTCCCTTGAATCTTTCATACTAAGGGCTTGAAAGATCAACTTTGGCACATAAATGGTTTAGCTATGTCTTCAGAAATGAGGTAGAGGGAAACAACTATGTATTTTTTTTGCATGTTTGGAGAGTAGACATGTGGCGTGTGTGGTGTATACTTGTGTTTGTGCAGCTATGCATGCCCCATGCATGTGCATGAAGAGGTCAGAGGAGAACATAGGGTACCCTTCTCTTATTGCTCATCCACATTACACTTAGAAAGGGTTTTATCTCAATCTGGACCTGCTATTCATCTGCAAACCCCAGTGATTCTTGGTTCTCTCCCCACCCTCACTGGGGTTACACACTGTGTGGCCACACTCAGCTTTTTAACCTGGGCTCACGAGGGTCAAATTTGACAGTCTCCAGCCCCAAGTGCTCTTAAGAACTGAGCTATATCCGCAGACCTCTACCATTTTCTCTCAAGAAATCAAACCATAAACCAGTCACATTGTTATCATTTTTGTTTTTGTTCAGTATTCACTGAACATTTGATGGAAGTCCCTAGTCCCAGTGTAATGAAATTGACTGGTTCCTGGCAGGTGTCTCAAGAGGTCAGCAGGACTGCCTTCATTCTGTCTCTCTCCTAATGAGGGCTGTTTCTTTCTGTAGAGAGAGCTAAGACTGGAAGGTGGGATGAAAGGACAGTGTGGTAGGGGTCTTAGAAATCACATGATAAGAAAGCATCTCTAGTCCTCTAGGCCTATCCACTGGTCACTACTCAGTGGTGAGCATGAACACAGAAAGAGAAGGGGTAGGATCAGGTGGGTCACACCTCCAAGGCTCCATTCGAGACTTGGGGCATGATTTCTAGTTTTTGCTAGTGTGAGACCTCTGCAGTTTGCTTTCATTTTACGATGGGAACACAATGTTGCTCCATTCTCTTTGATCCTAGAGAAAAGACAATGAATCTTCAGCCAAACTGACAGGTTGTATGAGTGAGAAATACACCTTGCTTTTAGTCAGAGAGGCATTGGAGCAGCCTAACTGTAGCCTATCTTGACTAGTACATACAATCCAACCCTCCACTCCCATCTCTTCCAATATGGGGGAAAGAATAGTTTTTGTTTGAGAATAGGGAGGCTATGTCAGCTCCTAACTGACATAGGTCAAGAATCATTAGCTGGGGATTCCAGGTATGTTGGAATTAGCTCGCTTGTTGGGCTGTGTTCTGCCCAGAACCCAGCTGGACCCCAGAAGAGTTATTGAGACTGCAGAGTCAGACCTTGCACCCATCTGAAGGCTCTGTGGAGCCTTGGGAACTTCTGTAGAGCTTTGCTGTACATGGATGCCCTGGTGAGTTTGGTCCTCTTTGGAGTTTTAACAATTGGTGAGGGATTGTTGTGTGTGATTAGGATGAGGAGAACAGGTGGGGAGTGAGGGATGGTAAAGAAACTTGCTACTTATCCTTCAAAAGTCAGGAGTACTCGGGCTTGCTGTCCCTGGCCATAGTTTATGCCCCCTCCCTCCATTTCTTTTCACCTTTTTTCTCACATATGATTAACAAAGTATGAATATCCCAGGTCTACAACAGTAGTAACATCATCATGGTGTGACCATCTCCATGCGCAGACAGGACTCAGTGATGATGGAAGCAGAGGCACCTAACCATTCTGCAATCATACCTAAGGGTTTTCCCTCTCTCCAAGTGATAGTACCATGAAAGAATCATGTCCCATATCATCAGGCTCCACATTTTCTGTCCCTCAAATACTTTGTCATAGTCAGCTACACACTGCTGGTATGAACTGCCAAACCAGGCACAGTTTATAGGAGGAAAGGATTAATTGAAGCTGCACATCCAGGGGAAGTACCATAATGGTGAAAGAGGCTGGCTCTCTTTCACAGGTCCAAGAGATAGAAACCCATCACCAACACCATACACATACCAACAAAACAGGCAGGAGGGAGAGAGAGATTTTCTGCCCTTTTTATAGCCTTAAGGTGGGGGGGGGTCTTACAACTCTCCCCAGACTTGTTTACTCCCGGAGTCTCTAGAATTTCCTTCCTGTACTGCCCTCTCAGGAAGGAAAGTTTGTTTCTAGTTTCCCTGAGCTTCCTTTCATACTTCCCCATACTGAGAGGGCTGCCTTCCTGTGAACATCAGAGACCCATCCAAGATTACTAAAAAAAAAGTCAAGTTGACAATAAAACTCAACCATCACACCTTTCCATCCCAGGTAATACTGTTCTCCCCTTTCAAGGAAGTTATCCCTTGCATCCTTGATGATCAATTTTACACTTCCTTCATGACCTTTTATGCCACCCTTTCAGCTCACCTAAGTATGTGGTCCACTCATGACTGACATTTCTCACAGCCTCTGGGCTTGTGCACACCCTGTGCCCTTGGTCTTATAGTCTCCTGGGACTTCATTTTCAGTCCACTCTCCTGTACATGGCCCGAAGCTCTCCTGGGATCAGCTGGCATGTTTTCCATATGCTCAGCCAGGGGGACCTGCTGTGGCAAGTACATTGTCCTGCTATGCTCTGACCCTGCATGGTGAACAAGACCTCCCTGACAGTGAGTGTTCAGTAAGATTGCTAGAGCAGGGAGTGGAGTGGAAGCTGGGTCTGGCCCAAGTCTCACAGCTGGAAAAGAAGGAGTCTTATTTCAGCTTCTTGGTGTGTGGCCCAGAGTTGGATACAATATGAAACATGAAAATCTGCATAGACCTGATTTGGCTTTCTCTCATTCCCCTCTGCCACTGTGAGGGTGCAACTGCTAACGTGTTGCTATGTTGAAGCACAGCATATGGCCTTGGCTCAAATTCTGGACCCAGCATTTAGTAGCTGTGTGATCTTCAGTGTATTATTTAATGTCTGTGCCTAAGTTTTCGCTTCAGTGCAATACTCGTTTAGTAGTACTATATTCATAGGGTGTTGATAACAAGATATCCCAATAAAGTGCTCCTTGTGCAGATTTCTGACAGTTGGTTAGCAAGAAACCAATGCACCCCCCACACCTTGCCTTTTCCCACTCTAGGTTCTCACACTGAATGGAGCACACTTAATAAACCACTCCGCAAGAGCAAGGCTCATACATTGAATAAGCACTTTACAGATGTCTCTCTTTTTAAAAAATATTTTATTTATTCATTTTCAAGCAGAGAGATACAGAGAGAGAGACAGAGAGAGACAGACAGACAGACAGACAGACAGCGCACCAGGGCCACCACCTTGTGGGTCTGGCCTATGTGGGTCCTGGGGAATTGAACCCAGGCCCTTAGGCACTGGAGGCAAGTGCCTTACCCATTGAGCCATCTCTCCAGCCCCAGATGTCTCTCTTGAATTTCATGTTTTCACATGACATTAGGTGACATTTTGCTTCATTTTGAAAAGAAATATAAAATCTGCCATTCCACTAGCTATGGAATTGAGTTTACTGATAAAATCAATAAATTTAATGAATTTGTTACTATTAGCCCAAGAATAATTATGTCTAATTAATGGTAATACATCCTTGTTCTGTATTCCAAATGCAGAAAATCTTTAAAAACATTAGGCTGCTAACAGGATTATTCATTCTAACATTACAGAAATAGGGAGAATCCTATCATAACTTTCCATTGTTAGGTAGGTAATATTCGTCCAGGTTTAAGAAAAATATTGATGATTTTAAATTTTAAGAAAAATGTTTTCTATAAAGGACTTGTAGCACCTGGTCTTTGTGGATGTAGGGTATAGTACCCTAAAATACATTCCACTGGCATACTGGATGTTTGAAGCTGAGAGAATTTAAAGAAACTAAGTCAGAAGCATCTGTCTGACCTTCTCCATCCTTCTTCCCAAAGTAGGTCATAAAATTGATGAAGAATTTTCTGACTCTCCCCTGAAGCCATCACGAGACTCTGGTGAGAGGTTCGCTCCCTATACTCATAGGCTGGTAGCATCCTTTGTCCCTGAAGACCCACAGAAGACTCTCAGCAAAATGTTGCTAAGTTTCCCAGGTTCATTACCATTGTCCTGCCCTTTATGTCCTATCATATTTCTCCATGGGTATCCACTGTTCCTCAAATATAGCAAAAAAATTATATAGGTATTTAACTGTTTCTTTGCATCATATTTCCTTGATAACAGCCAGAGATGCTGAGGGAAGACTCTTCCTTCCTCAAATTTTTGAAAAAGAACTTCTGTAACCTCTTTAAGACTTAGAGCTGGACATTCTGCTAACAGATCTCAGAGGAGTATCTGGAGCTGGTATATAGACAGCGCCTTTAAATCAGTTCATTTTTACTGCCATTGAAATGCTTTAGTCTGGACTATGCATATAAACTGGTTGTTTGTGTTTGATTCACATTAGACAAAGTTTCTGTGGACAAACAAGCCTGCCAAAGGCTAGCCTCCACAGGCTGCCCACATAGTAAGGGCAAAATCTCTCCAGATGGAAGGTGGACTCTAACTTTACTGAAAACAGAAAGTTTGGTTAAAGGTAAATTTTGATAAATGATTTTGAGAGGAAGAATGTGATCAGAGTAGAATGGTCTCTAATTCTTTCCATTGAAGAGTTTTGAATTCAGAAAGTCATGTTCTGGAAAAGCTAAGTCATCCCAGCAATCAAAGTAGTGCTGATGCAGAGAGAAAAGGGTGGTGTTGGATATGAGAGTTCATCACAGTGTGGAGTAGATAGACGCCTGCTAGGGCCCAGGCACTTCTTGCCTTACAGGCTTCAAGGTATAGCCTGGTCTTTATAGGGTAGGGCTAACACTATTTCACCTGGGACTTCTTTCCCCTGACCAAAGTGAAGATTCTGCTAGGAAGAAGAAAATAGGAATGGATGTTGATGATGCCATGAGCATTTTTTCCACAGCAAGTTGATGGGGAGATTAATCCCATGGGAGATGCCCTGCCTTCCAGAGCCATGGTTTCTCTGAGACCAGGCTCTAGGATGAGGGTCCACCCCAGTTTTTGTCTTTCCTTAGCTTAGACTCCTGCCTCCTGGTGACTTTAGGCCATAGTCTTCTGAGTTGCAGTCTCCTTCCAGCACGCCTCACCCCACCAGAGTCAACTGCTGAGGGGGACCGTACTCTGCTTTCCTTCAGTAAAGCCTGGGCTGGCTTCTTCACTTCACTGCATTTGTCCTTATCTTGTACCATTTTCCTTTTTACTCACCCTCACCACACTGATTTCTTGGCTCTAGCACTATGCTGGGGCTTCGATTACTGCTCTTCAGAGGATAACATGTTTACACACTGAGTGCGTTGGCCTGAAGACATTGGAAGTGCCTGGGAAGCAAGATCTCTCCTTGGCCTTCTTTTGCACTTCTTTGTTGTTGTCTGTTTTTTGATATATTAACCCAGGCTGGCCTTGGACACAATATGTAGTAGTGATGGTTAAGTTTTGTTGTCAACTTGACCAGTAACCTTGGGTGGGTCTCTGAGGTTGCTTACAGGAAGGATTAACTAAAGGAGGAGGTCCCTCCTCCAGAATGAGCCCTTTCTCCAGAGCGGGTGGCCCTCTCAGTAGGGGACAGAATGTAAGCGAGCTTGAGGAGAGGGAAATCTCTTTCTCCCTTCCTTCTTTCCACCTGACTGGTGGTACTTGTTGTGACATGGAAGTACATCCACCCTTCTCAGCTATGCTTCATGGCATTGGAACTAAGTTTCCTCAGCCTTCAAGCCTGGACTGGAGGTCAGGAAGCCCTCTGGATTGGGATTGGTAGGGCATCCAACCATGTGGACTGAGTGACTACTGGTAGCTTGACTCTCAGGACCACAGACTGCCATTGTGGGACCAGCATGAACTAATAAATCCCCTTTTATACTACAATTCATTCTATTGGTTCTGTTCCTCTAGAAAACACTAACTAAAACAGTAGTCAAGGATGATCTTAAATTTCTGACGCTCCTGCCTTCACCTGAATGCTGGGATTACAAGTGTGACCCAACATCCCTGGCTCGTCTGGTCATTTTCCTATTCCTCCTTTTCCCCAAGGCAGGGTACAGAATCTAAGAGTTCTCTTTCCCCCTAGATAAGTCCGGGACACCCAAATTTCTTTTCCCAAAGTCAGCCATTACTCTAAAATTCCACTGCCTTTATTTATGGAGTGGACTACTATTCTGAATGACCTTGTAAAGTGGAGAACTTAATACCTTAACTCCAGGAGTCCTGTCCTATACCTGAGAAGAAGGAATGCCACACAGAGCAGCCAAGAAGAATCTGGATAGACAGTCCTGGTGGGGGTTTCCCCTTAGTCTATTGCAATAGCTCAAACCCATTTTGTCTAATCATATGAATGCATAACTGCCTGTTCATGGTCAAATCTAAGTACTCAAACTGACAGTTTTCCATGAGTCTTTGGGACTCTATTTTCAAAGATTCCTGTGTTATATAACATGAACTAAATTTTTATATCCTTTTCTTAACCTACCTTTTATTATGCAGATATTTGATGTTCCAGGAAAGGTATCATCCCTTCTTACTCAGTTCTACTTCAGGCTTTTGCCCTTGTTATTCATCTCCCTTGGAATGCCTTTACTTTCCTCCTTTAGTCTAAGCTCAGTGATCACTTTTTCAAAGAGGCCTTAACTGACACTTTTTAGAAAGTAACCTTTTATCCCTGGCACACTCTACTCATGACCCTTCTGTGCAAGTCTCTTCTGAAATTGTGTTTCATTAGTTTACTTAATTTGTCTTCACTCAATTGGAATGGAAACTTCATGAGGGTCAATTCTTGTCTGTCTTCTTCAGATCTGTAGCCTCAACTCCTAGAACAGTCCTGGAGGTAGTTATGATAGACTATTAAAAGAAAATAGGAGCTACTTTTTTATTATTTATATTAGGCACTTTTCTTAGAATGTATATGATTATCTTAATCACCCTAAACCTTATTTCCTGGTTTTGCTGAGATGCAAACATTTTATGTGAGACCATGTAATTAGGAAATGGTCAGAGTGGCATAAATTAATTGCCTGATAATTATTTATTAAGTTTTTTTTTTTAAAAATGAGCCCTTTTCGCTTGTTCCTGGTTTCCCTGTTTGCGACATATCTGTTTGAGACACATAACACATAACGATCTCATACAAGTGGCATGTCCTCTGCCTCATCTTACTCATTTTCTAAGAGTGCAAGCTCACATTTCTCTCTAAAGTTTTAACATATGATAGGTGAAAGTCACATATCTCAAGATGACATAACAGTTCTCATGCCTGTGCCACCTCTTGCTCTGTTTCTGTAAAGTTCCCATACATGGTGTGTATGTTAGACGCTCTTAGACTCAGTTGTAACTGCTAATCCTTGGTCTTCATCGGTATCACAAAGCATAGTCAGAGACTTTCCTCTCCATTTTCAACCAAACAGCCCAACCAAGTTTCTATATTTCCTGACAATGCCTTGTTGTCCTGTCTTATTCTACTTCTCATCAGCGTGATCTTAATTTAGTATAGTGTTATCTGCTGCTGCATAAGGTTATGTCTGTCCTATGGGTGTTATTTACCTCAGAAGTTCCCCTTCCCATTCCCTGGCCTTCTCTCTGACAGTCCTGATACTGGATGCCACCCTGTCACACTGGTGTTCACCTGTCTACAAGAGCTCTTCCATGCAGCAGGACACATTAAGTGTTCACCATTTAATTGCATACATATTCATTGTTGCCCACTCCCCATTGCCGATCAGTACTAATTGCTAAGAAAACATGAATGAAGAAATCAGGCATGAACTGTGAGACTATGATGAAGCATAGTCTCATGAAAGACATAGACCTCAATCAAAGAATCACAGCAGCATGAGTCTCCTGAAGGAAGTTCATGGCTGACATGAGCATGTATCATGGTGGCTTGATACAGTATGCAAGATTATATAAACTACTAAGCATGGCTTACTGTCAACTATGTGAAGACAAGGAGGCTTAAGGCAAAGAGTGAAGTGAGTGCAAAGTCCACGTGGCTAGGAGCATGAGACCTTCAAAGAAGTAATCAGAACCCAGAGTGACTGAGCTCAAGGAGCAAGCAGAACACTGACAGATGAAGTGGGCAGAAACTGCATTCTGCTCCTTGTTTTGTGAGCAAAGAAAAGATTTTAGAAGCACTTGGGCAAAAGAGACAAAATTTAATTTGTGTTTTTCAAGAAGCCATTTCTGGAAAAGTATGAACAGAAGAGATGAGCCTAGGTCTGCCTTGTGCTGGTTTCTGTTGATAGGAATAGAAAATAGGAGCTATCTGGGAGGATGGGTTACCATTCAGGATCAATACAAGCAGCTGAAAAGAAAAAGCCAACAACCAAAGGTGCCCATGAAGCTGTCACATGGACACTGGGTAAAAGTGATATTGATATTTGGAATCATAAGAAAGGCTTGTGTAAATCAGTTATGAATTTCAGATGACAAATGAAACCATGGCTGGTTGAGATTGTCTTGAGAGACATAAAAAGCAAAAAGATAAGAGACCCTAGGATCAGTTTCTAATGCTACTGTTGTTGAGCTGGGGAGAAATGTCAGTGTAAGAACTTGAGAAAGAACCAGCAGCTAGGAGGAGGCCCGAAAGAGGTAACAAGGTTGAAATAGGACTCTTTACACTGGTAAATTCATCTCTAATTAATGTAAGACAAAGCAGTTTTTAGAGTCTCATAGATGAAAATAGGGACCAGTCAGTTATAACTGGATCCAAGTGCTCATGTAGGTCCTCAGAGACTGCTGCTCACCCACTTGATTTCTGTGGTGCCTTTTTCCAAATAGGTTTATTTCCAGATGGGTCTTCCTGTGTCAGAGTCTGACCAAGTCACCAACAGAAGCCTCAGGCTTACATCCTATCCAAGGAAATGAAAGCATCCCTCTTGTGGGTCCCAGCGAACCACCAGGAGTCACTACTGTTGGCACAGCATGGATGAGATGCCCATTTCTGAGCTGGTGGTCACATCAGCCTTACCTAAACATCGTGGACCAGAGGGTGTGGCAAGATGGCTCCTAAAAGAAAATCAGAGTTCTGTTACCTGAAGAGACAGAGGGGAAACCAGACCAGCAAAATGCAGAATTAAACAAATGTTAGAGAGGCAAGGCTATTAACAAGGATTCTTATGTGTCTGAGTTACTCTGAAGGGAGCAAGATGAGAGGGAACAAAAACTTCCCTTTAAAGTTAGTGTCTTGAAAGTTACTGGTTAGCTCAGACTCACAAGAATAGCTCCTTTACAAACTAGAATGGGGTAGGAATCATAGTGAAAGTGGAATGGCTATGAACTCAAGAGATAAAAGTTATTCAGCACTCAATCAGGAAAAGCTTCCTGTGAGAGACAGTACTCAAGTGAGGCCCGGATGGATGGGGCATAGTTAAAAAATAATAAATAAATAAATAAATAAATAAATAAATAAATAAATAAATAAATAAATAAATAAATAAATAAAACAAGACTGAAGAAGCAGAGGAAGGAAGGGCATTCAGCTAACTACACAAGTAGCAAATCCATGTAGCAATGACTTTGGAATTTGTTCACTAACTGTGGAATGGTTCTTGTTGGTCTGAGGGATACAGGCCAAATGTAAATGCTGTCAGGAAAGAAAGGACTTTCTTTACCCAATTGACAATGTAGTCACTTACAACTTACAGTTGCTGTGTATGTTAGTGAGGGAGAACCACCACTGCAGTAGGACCAATTCAGTGCTTAGCTGCTTGTGGTGGTTTGAATGTAAATGTCCCCCATAGACTCAAGTGTTTCTCATTAAACCTCATACTTAATCCTTAGTTGGTCAAGCCTTTGGGAGGTGGAGCCTTGCTGAGGGGGTGTGTCACTGGGGCTAGGCATTTAGATTTTATGGTCCAACCCTGCTTGCCAGTGCTAGCTGGCTCACTCTTGCTGCTTCCTCCCAGCTGAAATTAACCCTTTCTTTCCATAAGCTACTTCTGGTCAAATGTTTGTCCCAGCAACGAGAAAATAATTGCTATACTACCCACTTTTCTTTCCATTCATAAGCTTAGCCGCAGGTTTCCTTTCTCCTCTCATCCTTGTCCTTCCCCTGCTTCAGAGTGAACATATTACCAGTGCTGACATTACCACTCCTGGCTGCAAAACCTTTAGCTGTTCTACATGCTGACTGGCTGCAGCAGAGGATGGCTGCTGTCTGATACCTGCCTCTGACAGGTGCTTCTCTGCTTTCACCTGACTCCTTCTCTTCCCTTCTCATTTCACCCCAGGAGCTGGCATTGGGAGTAGAAAGGACAAGGGATTCTAAAGACAATTTATGTGATGCATTGTTTTCTTTTCTTGTTGCTGTCACAAGTACCTGGTAAAAACAACCTAAGGAAGGAGAATCCATGATACCATGAAAGGCATGGCACAGGAGCATGAAGCAGCTGGTCACATTGGCACCACTTTCTGTTTTAGTTACTTTTGTCACTGCTGTGACAAATACTTGACAAATGCAATTTAAGGAAAGAAAGAAGGAAAGCAGGGTTGATTTCAGCTATCAATTCAAGAGAATATGGTCCATTGTGGCATGAAAAGTGTGGCAGTGGGAACAAAGAGCAGTCAAGAAGTCCAACACAATGAATGTTGTTGACCAGCTAGCTTTATTTTTTTAATGCACTCCAGGACTCTAGCCTATTTAGGACTGGACTCACATTTACGACACCACTCACATTTTGGGTATATTTTCCTACCTCAATTAACCTAATCTAGAAATCCCTCACAGATATGGCCACAGATTTGTTACCGGGTAACTCTAAATCCTGTCAAATTGACAGCTGAATTTAACAATCTCATTGCTATTCAACTATTTTCCAATTGTTGTTCCCAAGTGGGAGTCCTGAATCTCTAACTTTTAAGGGATCATTCTTCTCCCACCCAGCACAGGGCCTGGGAACACTTCTTGCTTGGGGGCAGGTTTCCATTTTGGTGACCAAAAGGCAATACTTATTCATTTAGTATCATTATTCCCTCCAGTTTCTGGACATTCCTGTAACTTGGACCCCTGTGGACCAGTTAGAAATTAGATATCAGGGTTGGCATTTTACTTACAAACCTCCAGGTAGGGATCCCTCTCATAGCAGAAATAATGAAGTGCTGTGTGTGTGTGTGTGTGTGTGTGTGTGTGTTGTATTTGTATGTATATACACACACATGACATTGTGCACATGTGAAGGTCAGAGTAGGGTGTTGATTTTCAATGTCCACCTTGTTTGAGACAGAAGTTCTCTCATTTTTTTTGTCTTTGGTTTTTTTCTATTTTTTTATTGTCCATAATGAGTTATAATATTTAGTGGGCAAACAATGAGTTGTTATCCCCCATTCCCTGCTGCCCTCCCCTCCCCACTCCGCTGGATAACCTCCTCCATGGGTCATCTGGATCAGTTTTTGTGTATTTTGTTACTACAGACAGTAGACTACCTGTGGGCTTTGGAATTCTCCTGACTACCTCCAGTGCCATTGGC
>PVHP010041512.1:0-15423 GCA_004024765.1 Zapus hudsonius | reverse complement strand
CTTTGTTCTGGGATAGTATCCATGCCCAAGGGGTTGTGCTCAGCCTGAAAAATGGAGGTGAGGAATGGAAAGTCCTTCTCAGAGGACAGGGACCATGGTGATGAGAACACGTAATGTCAGGGGTAACTGAACTTTTTCCCTGGCAAAGACAAGATGCTGGGGTGCAAAGGAGGCATAGAGTAGACAGAATCAAATATCTTAAGAGGAAAGGTAAGATAGAAGGGGTCAATACTTGGGTAGAGGGTAAGCAGACCATGACTTGGGTATCCAAGCAGAGTACAGGTGACACCTTGATGGCCACCACAGTGGATTGGAGCATGGGACAAAACAACATCTGCATGCCTGTCTTTGGTGACCCTTCTAGTGGGGATATTCTATTATTCTCTGACTTTTACCCTTCCCAGGGGATTGACACTCTGTGACTTCTGCCTTGGCTCAGGGAACTGTTTACCTGTCACTCCGTGGCTTCTAGGAGCATTTTCAGATGGGAACATAGGTCAGGGAGAGCTTCTACAGCTCACTCTCAAAATGCTTTCCTCTGGTTGGGTTCTGGTGACACTGCCCAGAAGCCAGCATGGTGGGTAGAGAGGCAAGGCACTGGATTCTTCCAGAAACAGTGTGTTAGGATGGGATCTACTGCTCATAACTTGGCAATAGCCTTTGCTCTGTGAGCTTTTGTTCCTGTCTTTGTAAAATGGGTAAAATGTGGTCTGATATAATTACAATTTTAGCCAGGTGTGACACCTCCGAGCCCTGTCCAGCTTGGAAGATAGAGGGAATGTTGACTGTCATGGTCACTGGGTGTGCTACTAGTCTAGGTCCCAGAGCTACAGGATATCTTGTGTCCCGTGACATCTTCCCAACCTAAATACAAACCATGAGCCTGATCACTGCCCTGGCAAGAGGCACTTCAGCACCTGGAAGCCTGATGCTAGTCCTCCGCACGCTTCCGGCCATGTCAGCGCCTGCACTGAGGTCTTCTTCTTCTTCAGAGAACTAATGTAGGAGTGGACTGACCCAACCACCAGACTCCGTTGTGGGCACTTACCCAACATGCACAGGGGCTTCCTGGCAAACTTCAGCCTTCCCCGCCAGCCTTTGTATCGGCAGCAACATCCCGCAGCCCAGATCCTCAAAGCGAACTCAGCTCCAAAGATGAAAATAGCGAACGTTTCCTGCGGGAAGAGCAGGGTCAGGACTGTCAAGCTCTCCTCTGAAACTAGCAGAATGGGGTTCCTGTTATCCTTGCTACTGTGGGGGGGGTGCTTGGGGTGGGGAGACACAGACAGGTCACCCCATCTGGTTTTGGATCTTCATCCTCATGTGCTTCATATATGTGTGTGTGTGTGTGTGTGTGTGTGTGTGTGTGTGTGTGTGTGTGATTTTTTAAGAGAGGGGGGAGAGAGAGAAAAAGTGAGTAAGTGTGGGCATGCCAGGGCCTCCTGCCACTGCAAACACATGTGCCACTTTGTGCATCTGGCTTTACATGGGCACTGGGGAATCAAACCCAGGCCCTTGGGCTTTGCAAGCAAGCACCTTTAACTGCAAAGCCATCTCCCAGTCTTTTTCCTATGCTTTTGTTCCAATTGATCGTTTTCACAGTCCCCTGAATGCGGTTTTTAAAAAAGCCCCTAAGAAACAAAATGAAACAAAAGCTATTCGATCCTAACTGTATGTTTGGATCCTGGAATTGTAAACTATGGTCAAGGGTTGCTCAGCACAGCTCTGGGGCCAGGCAATAGCTTGAGACTTCCATAATATTATCCTTGATTTTAAGTTTTGGGAAACAAAAGCAGGGGCAGGGGTTAGGATGGAGCCTGCCTTCGGGTGAGCTGGCAGAGGATCGGGATGCTATGCTGTGTGACTTAATGATATGTGAAGGTTTCCCTTGAACTTGTGTGCCCCTCTATCTCCATCTGGAATGGTACATCTTTATGAGGAATTCTGTGTCCCTGAGTGTCTGGCCAGGTGAGGGACCATTGCATTCTCACGAGCCAGGACTTGGACGGATGTCACTGAGATGCCCACCAGTGTCCCAGCTCACCAGCAATAGAAGCCAGTCCCCAGACACGGTCTCATACTCCTTGAAGGTAGTCAGCACGGCCAGAATCAAGCACCCCAGGACAATCAGGAACCTACAGTGGGGGAAGAGGAAAGAAGGTGCTTTTAGACATGGCTGGACAAGCCAAGGCAGGGAAGAGGGCCAGCGAGGAGGTGGCATCTCCCACTGGACACCACCACGGGCTTCATATTCTAGTCCATTCAGTCTTCATGTGGGGCAGGAAGGTGGAGAGGTTTTATTTTCTCACCTTGTTGAAGGAAAAAGAAAAGGCCACGAGAGGTTGAGCAAGGTGTCTCCTATTACTTAAACAGCTAGCTGGTAGATTCAGTTACTTGGTATCAAGTGCTGATCAATCAAAGGGCTTCAGACCTAAATGTGTTCCCAGCCCTGCCTGGGAACTTAACCAAGACCCCCCAGTTCCCTTGTGCATTTGAGCATAATGTGTAATTTCAACCCATGTCTGAAATCTACCTACTCTAAGGCTTTTCAGGGAATAATGAGGGTGATGATGGTGGTGGTGATGACGACGGTGGTGGTGACATCAAGCATTCCCACCACTACCATTTGGTGAACACCTGCCACTTTACACACACCAGCTCCTCACCACAGCAAGAAATAAGGTCAATGTAACCATTCACCTATGGAAGGGATTTTTAAGAGCCAAGATCATCTAAAATGTCAAGTGTTTGGTCCTGTGATGTGAACCACCAGCCATGGCATCATGAGGTGCTGTGCCTTAAGTTGGCATAGAACATGGAGGTGGATCCCCCCCCCAGGCCTGGTCAATGTATGGAAAGAAGAAAAACTTGGTGTTCCAGAAATGAACTTGTGGAAATTGGAGCCCTTACCAGATTCTGAGACTCTTACTCAGCTGATGTATATGTATATGTGTAAATATAGGGTCTATCTATCTATCTATCTATCTATCAGTAAACTAATGTATATATGTAAATTAATGTGAATAGAAATCTAGGGATGATTCCCCAAGGGGTGCACAGTGATCCCCAGTGAGTCATCACTGAGTGCAAGCAGGGCCGTGACTTGCTTCTACCAGCTGAACAGATGACAGGCTTCCCCCCTTGTTGACTCTGTGACCACACCCACTGCATACACTCTGTCCCCACAGACTGGAACTAGAGAATATCCAAGAGGCCCTCATCTCAGCGGCCACATTGTGAGGGCTCTGTGGCAAGGAGCTGACGTGGTTATGCGGATGATGACAGCATGTCTACAGTGGTTTGAATCAGCTGTCTCCCATAAACTTATGTGTTTTGGGTGCTTAGTTCCCAGTTGATGGCAATTTGGGAGCAGGAGCCTCGCTGGAGCAGGCGCATTGCTCGCGCAGATTTAGCGGTGTTACAGCCCTTTGCTAGAGTTCAGCTCACTCTCCTGCTGTTGGCAAGGAGGTGATGTCCAGCATCTGTTCCCTGCCATCATGAACCTTCCCCTGGAGACGGAAAGCCAAAACAAGTCCTTTCCTCCCATCTGCTTCATCAGATCAAGGGTTTTGTCCTGGCAGCAAGAAGGCAGCTGCAGGGCTGGAAAGATGGCTCAGTGTGGGACCTTGCTAAAAAGGCACGGAGGATATGGGGTTAAGGGAAGTTGAGACAGGCTGATGCCTGGTAAAAAGTCTCTGCTCTGAGACCTGGAAGGAGCTTTGCCACACTCCTCCCTTGATCTTAAACCTCTGGGCTCCCTGGAAAGCCACAGCGAACCCTGTGTTCTCACCCCAGCGGTGCTGGACAATAGGTGACAGTTCCAGGTGACAGTTTCTCCGTAGCTGCCACCATCAAACTCAGGTCTAAGAATCAGGTACTTCCTGCCACTCAGGGCTGAGCAAGCCCCTCAACTTATGCAAATTAGGCATTCACAGGTTACTAGCCCCTGCCTATCTGCTCGTGAGACGTCCACAGACCACCCTGCCCCAATCAATCCCCTTGCTATGCCCCTGCCTCTAATTTTCCTGGCTTCTCCTCTCTATAAATATGACCTCTCTACATACAATCACTATATATGCCCATTCCACCCACGGCAGCTGTATCCCGAGAGTATTTCTCTCATCTCTTGTTGACTCACATCCTGCCCACCCAGCTCCACGGGCGAGCTGTGGGTCTCCTGGATCCCTCCCTAACTTGTCTACCGACCAGCCGCCAGCACAGTGTGGAGTCAGCAGTTGCCAGCCTCCACTGTGACCCACAGCATCCATGGAAAAGAAATGACAGCTCAGCAGTTAAGGCACTTGCCTGCAAACCCTAAGGACCCAGGTTCAATTTCCCAGTACCCATGTAAGCCACATGCACAATGTGGCGCATGCATCTGGAGTTCATTTTCGGTGGCCAGAGGCCCATTCTCTCTGTCTACCTCTTTCTCTCTCTCTCAAACCAATAAATAAAATATCAAAAAAGAAGACGACTACAACACTGCCTTATATCCATCAAGAAAGAATACAGCCATTCACCTGAACTGCTGCTTTGTGAGCCGTCAACCCAGTTAAGACAGAATTCTGATGCTCAGAAACTGAGATAAGAAACCGAGTGTTGTTACCAGCCACTAAGTTAGTGGCAATCTGTCATGCAGTGATAGAAAACTCAGAGTAAAATGAAAATCCATGGCCAATGCCTGCAGTCTTCACAGAGAGGGGTGACCACATGGTGTCTAGGGGGCATTTGTGCTTGGCCTATCAGACTCCACACCCAGACAGCAGAGTCTGTGCTAGGTCCTCTCTGTATCCAGTGACTTGCTCAGGACCTGACACTTGGCAGAAACCTGTAAGTGTTTAGAGATGGGATGGAAGTCATTTCAGAGGTTAGCAATTCTTTGTTGTTGGAATTAAAGGCGCAGAGTGCAAAGTGGCCCTGGAGAGACACATCAGGGATTTGAAGTCTTCACACTTGACTCTGCAGAAGATCTTTGAAAAAGTCTATATGGGGATGTAGCTCAGTGGTACAGAATATCCAGGCCATGAGTTCAATCTCTAGGTACACACACACACACACACACACACACACACACACACACACACAGAGAGAGAGAGAGGGGAGAGAGAGAGAGAGAGGGGAGAGAGAGAGATAGAGAGAGAGATATAAAGGGGAGCATCTGTTCCTTCCTCCATCTATATCTATGTCTGTCTATAGAGACAGATCTCCCAGGACAGAGGTCAGGGTTTGCTGTCCTGGGCGAGTGAGGTGGAGGCTAGTGAGAAAACAAGGGATCTACAAGAGAAGGATTCCGGTGATCCCCGCAAGATTTGTGCCTAAGGGGGTGAAGCAAAACGAGAGGAGCATCAGGAGGTTCTCATGGCTCAGGAGCAAGGTGAACTTCTCAGACATCTTGTACGGTGGCCTGCAGGACCATGAAGATGAAAAGTTTCATGTGGACTTGCTGAGTTTGAGTTCCAGGAGGAAATCTCTATCAGGCCAATCAAAAGCTTACAAGAGAGGTTTAGGGTGAAATTTAATACCCCTATAGCTATAACAGCTTGATTTTATATAGTCATGAGAGGGGATGGCTAATTCATCCAGTTTTAACATAGTTCCTATCTATGGGGAGCATGCAGAACCCATTCTTCGCCAGCAGGGGGAAGCAAACACCCATGTACCTCTGCATTTCCTCACTAATGATGATGGGATCTACTTTCTGAGGTTGGAACACAACCACTGATCTATGAAGTTCAAATCATCCAGGAAAGAACCCTTAGCCAGAAGAGAAAACCCAGCTCTTGAATTCTTCACGTTTCAACGTGTCCTGAAAACTGGAACTGGATTCAGGCAGATCACATGTCAGTCTCACAGACAGAACCAGATGCGTTCTTGAACCCTGACACCCGCTTTTCCTTTTTCCCTTCTATCCTCTGCCCATTGTACTCTGGTTACTCTTCTCTGCCCCTCTCTCCCATTGCCATCTTCTCCCTGGTCCCCTTTCCTCTTCCTTTCCCCTTCCTTCCATTTTCCTCTCTACTCATCTCCTCTGCCCGGTGCTCACCTTCTCTCCCCACTCCTGCATTCTCCAGGCCTAAGAAAAGGCTTTTGTCCAAGACCTTTGGGGAGAGCCAACAGAGCACCCTCATCTTCAGCCTTAGACTGTGTTTGCAAAGGATGCTGGTCAGCACCAATGGTATCCACCTGCTCTTGGTCAGCGTCAATGGTGTCCAGCTGCCCTTGGTTGGCTTCAATGGTGTCCACCTGCCCTTGGTCAGTGTCAATGGTGTCCACCTGCCCTTGGTCAGTGTCAATGGTGTCCACCTGCCCTTGGTCAGTGTAAATGATGTCCACCTGCCCTTGGTCAGTGTAAATGGTGTCCACCTGCCCTTGGTCAGCGTCAATGGTGTCCACCTGCCCTTGGCCAACATCAATGGTTTCCACCTGCCCTTGGCCAGCATCAATTGTGTCCACATGACCTTGGTCAGCGTCAATGGTGTCCACCTGCCGTTGGCCCGCGTCAATGGTGTCCACCTGCCCTTGGTCAGCGTCAATGGTTTCCACCTGCCCTTGGTTGGCGTCAATGCTGTCCACCTGCCCTCAAATCCGACACCATCTTCTGCATGCTCCCCCCTGGGTGCTCTTTCCTCATCCTCTGTGATCTAGGCTGCACCAGGCTGTGCACACTTGGACCTGAATGTCGCAGCAGATCAGGACAAGGCCCAGAATCACCTTGTCCGGGCCCACTCTGTTCCCTACCTCCCCAGGAGGTAGACAGGAACTTAGGAAGCTTTTTCAGACAGATGTGCGGAACAGAGTTACCAGTCGGGGCCATTCTCTCCTCTACCTCCAGAGCCTCAGTCAGTCAGCTTTTATCTTCCAGAGCATCAGTCACATGGGGGCCATTCTCTCCCTTACCTTTAGGGTATCACTCAGTCAGCCTTTATCCCCAAGAGCATAGTCGGTCAGGGGACATTCTCTCCTTTACCTTAAGAGCCTCAGCCAGTCAGGGGCTGTTGCGGTTAGCTTCCTGTTGCTGGCATGAACCACCAGACCAAAAACAGCTTGTGGGAGGAAATGGTTTATTTTGGCTTATGGACTGCTCCCTGGTGGCGGGGGAAACATGGCATGAACAGAAGTTGAACATTACCTGCTGGCCAACATCAGGTAAGCAACAGCAACAGGAGAGTCTGCCAGACACTGGCAAGGGGGGGCTGGCTGTAATACCCATAAGTCCAACTCCAACAACACACCTGGCCCAGAAAGGGTCCAATTCCCAATTTGCCATCAGGGATCAAGCATTCAGAACACATGAATTTATGGAGGGGGCACCCGAATCAAAGCACCAAAGGGGCCATTCTCTCTTTCCCCCGGGGACATCAGTCAGCCAGCCTGTATTCCAAAAGCAGAAATCAGTCAGAGGAAGGTGCTGCTGTCACTATGTTGACACCCCCAGTGTACAGATGAGGTCTGAGCCTCCAAGTTCAGCTGGTAGGGTCACCAAGAGAATGAGGGTCACCCCCTTGCTGAGAGCCCACAGGGCATCTCTAAGAAGAACCTGCAGAGAAGGGCACAGCCAGCACCAGCATTGCGGCAGGGAGGGCATCTGCTCACCCCAGTTTAACCATGAAAGGAAAGCTCCTCCCTCGTCCTCTGGACACTTTGGGGTGGCATGCTTCATTTCTTTCCAGGGAGGCTGCTGGCTCCCTTTCCTTCCTTGTTCCGGGGCAGCTCTCCAGCACTTGTAGTTCCTAAAGAGCCAGGGAGGAGGCAGCAGCTACCCCTGTCGGATACTCCTTGGAATCCTTACTTGTCTGTCCTGAGTGGGAAGGCAGCCCCCCCCAGCCACATACAGGCCAACGAAGCAATGTGACAGAGCAGGTGTGACTGCCCTAAGCTAAGGTACCACCACTGGCCCTGGTTTTTGAGTAGATGACACAAGACAGAAACACAAAGAGCCTGCTCAGATCATTCTAGACTCTACCTCCATTCTGCCCTTCAGATCAATTTTCATAGCACAGTTATCAAGTTATCTAACCTCTTTGTGAAAAGGATAGAGGCTCCTCACTTATTAAGGGAAAGTCCCAGTTATCTGTTTATTTATAGGACATTTCTTATACAAGTATATAATGTATTTTGATCTTATTCCTCACAATTACCCTCTCATATCGCCATCTCCTCCCATGAACACCCTTCTTCTCCATTAATTCCCATTTTATTTTCATGATTTTTTACCCATGAGTTAAGTTTGGGTTGCTTGCACTATCATGGGTGGGAGGATATGTACTGTTGAATGGGTGACTCAGCAGTGGCCACCATCACTGGAGAATTGGAAAAGTCCCAGCTCTTTAACAAAAAAACTTGGTTAACTCCCCCCCCCCATCATATCATGTCACAGCAGAATGAATGAGAAGCACCATCCAAGGACGTGCTTCCTGCCAGACGCACTTTAGAGTCTAATAGAAGTCTATCAGGTTGCTAGCGAAAAGAGAGAGAATCTACTCCACACAGAACAGATAAAATACAGCACCGATGGCTGGAAGAGCAGACTTCAAAACAGACACTAAGGCAAGGCTTTGCTCCTGGAGGCCAAAGAGAACACTACAGATCGAAAGAGAAGAGAGGAAGTTATCAACTTGAGCTCCTGGCCAGGGAACAGCTGCAGAAGCTCCACACCTCGATTCTATTTCTAGCTCTGCAGTTTACCCTTTGGAGAAGCTTGCGGGTGGCCTGTCCCCTCCCCATGTCTCAGAGTTGACATCTGTAAAGGGTGGAACCATTGAGGTGAATGGTCCCAAGGCTTCTCTGGGCTTTTGCTATGGGCCCAGGGTTGGAAAGGATGGAGTTCAGATCTCAGCTGTCACTTACCGTAAAGAGCATAGTTATACCATCAGCAAGTTTTAATGACCACAGCTCCTACCTAACTCCGGGCCACTATGAGAAGTAAGAGAAACGCTGCTGGCCACACTGCACAGTGCTGGGCACAGCACGCAGACCTGACATGCGCTAACTGCTATAGGACCGATTTTCTCTTGGACAGGCCAAGCCGGGTCCATGGCTGACAGAATCACCGGCTACTTCGTTGAGCCCAGGAGACTCTAGTTAAAATGGGAGGATCAGTTGGATATAAAGAAGCCCCAGGAAGATGGTGCCGTGTAGTCTGAGTCCCACACTGGCTATTTCCAGAGAGCTTCCATTTCTCTGTGTCCCAGATCCATCCAACCTTCTATACAAATGCTGTTTTTGGAGGGTAGGAGCAGCTGCCAGAGGACAGGATTATCAGCTTTCTCCAGACCAAGCAACTCTGCCCCGAGCCTCTCCTCTCCATGCATTAACAATGGCCTCAGCTGAAGGATACAGCAACCCCACTAACGGTACCACCAGTACCTTCTCTGCACCCTGCTCACATTCCAGATAAAGGCTTTGCTATCCAAGCCCTGGTGGGGCACATTTTTCTCCCTGTGGACAGGTGACAAGAGCCTTTAGCCAGGTACTTCCAGCTTTTTGGACTAGGTTTGGCTGGGCCAAGCAGGAGAAGAGGGAAGTCCATCTCTGGATGTCTTTGTTCTCCAGCACAAGTGAGTTCTATGACAGATCTTGGGATTCTAAGGTCCACCTTCCCAATGGCATTCAATGGATGTGAGTATCAGGCACTGTGCTGAGGACCGAGGGACCTGCTTTCCTTTGGGAATACAAAGCCTCGTTATCAACAAAGCAATTTCATTCTCCATCCAAACATTGCACACCAGGCTGCCAGGTACCACAAACATATGTGAAATTAGCTTTCGGGACCTTCTGCAAACTGTCAGCACCTATTAGAGGTAGAGGATGGGGAAGAGTGCTGTGGAACTCTGGCATCCAGATGTGACAAGGCCACTGCACTGATGAGCTCACGCCAGCTGTGGCTGCCTGCACCTGATGGGTCCAATCAACATTCTCTAACTCCCTAAAGAGCCAGGGAGAGGGAGTCATGCTCTTTTATGGTGGAACCACTGGTAAGTGAGCAGGAATGCAGTTGGACTGTGGGGGATAACAGGAGGTAATGTGGGGTTATGTAATATATATATGTATGAAAATAAATATGAAAACTTAAAATAATTCAAAATTCATGACCAGAAAGAAAAGGAATAAAGACTTTGGAGTTGAGTTAAAGCAAGCAGATCCCAAGATAGGACTCAGAGGTCCTTGCTTCTTGTTAGATGTCCTGCTGCAAGGTGGCTGGGGCCTGTGACTTGTTCCTAGCCTGCAAACCCTGTAAGGGAGAGGGCCTCTTACTCCTATGATGGGGTGATAAAGGTCTGTGAATTCCATCTTGCTGTAGACTTTTCCTTGACTGGCTTTGCTGAAGCAAGCTGTCATGTTAGAGAAACCCGCAAGGTCTTGAACCAACAGTGTACATCACCCAACAGCCAGAAGAAGACTGACCTCTTAGGCCAACCGTCCCTCAGAAACTGTCTTCTCGCAGATGCCACCAAAGGGATCATGGTAGACAATGGCAGAGAGCCTTCTCTAGTTCAGGCTTCAGATGAGTCCCAAACCCAGGCCTACACTGATCACCGTCTCTGCGAGACCCAGAGAACCACGTCTAGACTCCTAATTCACAGAAAGTGTATGAGAGATAGAGAGAGAGACAGACAGAGAGACAGAGAGACAGACAGACAGAGACAGAGACAAAGAGACAGAGAGAGAGAGAGTGTGCGTGTGTGTATGAACTGCTATGTTTGGGAGTAGACTGTTAAAGTTTCATCAGGATATGGATCTTGGCTAGCAACCAGAAGCCCTTGGGCAGGTTTTAGTTTCCTGAAAATTCATTTCTTTATCTAAAAAATGGGTGACAAATTGAGGGGTCTTTGTGCCTTGGCTTTGTATATCAGCCTCTGCCTTCTCAGCAGGCTGTGTTCAATAGCTCAATGGGAGCCATTTTCAAAGTAAAAGGGAAAGCTATAGGATCTTGTGAGATTGAAGAGAATGATGAGGGAGCACTTATCTACCTACCAATGTATGTACGTATGTACGTATGTATGTATGTATGTATGACCTATCTATCTATGATATATCTATCTATTTATCTTCTATCTATCATCCATCTATCATCTATCTGTCTGTCTGTCTATCTATCTATCTATCTATCTATCTATCTATCTATCTATCTATCTATCTATCATCTATCTATCTATCTGGACAGCATCACTATCTATCTATCTATCTATCTATCTATCTATCTATCTATCTATCTATCTATCTATCTATCTATCTATCTATCTATCATCTATCTGGACAGCATCGCTCTATATAGCCCAAGCTAGCCTTAAACACAAAATCCTGGGCTGGAAAGATAGACCAATGGATAAAGCATTTTTCTCAAGCTTGAAGACTTAAGTTCAACCCCCAGAACCCACATATGAATGCTGGGCTCAGTGGTACACACTGGTAATCCTAGGACTGGAGAGGCTGAGACAGTAGGATACCTGGGGCTCCCTGGCCAGACAATCTACTCTAACTGGTGTGCTCCAAGACCATGAGAAACACTGTCTCAAAAAAGGTGGATGGTGGTCCTGAGGAATGACCCCCAAAGTCATCTTCTCGCCTGCATACACATGAAAACTTTCATCCCACGTGTGCACACACGTGCAAACATGCATACACTTTAAACATTTTTAAAGCTTCAAAATTATATCCTGAATTCTGGGATCACAGGCATATGCCACCATGCTTGGCTGAGAAGAATTTTAAATAAGGCAAAACCATTAACAAGACAAACCAATTGGTGTTTTAAGAGATTCAAACCTCATATAATCCTGTATGTTATGACCAAAATACTGAAAGGATAACCCAAAAGGGAGGAATTATTTATTTTCTCAGGGTCCAGTTCACAGTTCCTTGGCCTGTGCACTTAGGCAGAATATCATGGTGACCGGAGCGTGAGGTGAAGGAGAGTTGCTCATCTCATGGTGGACAGGAGTCATACAGGAAAGTCATATAGGAAGGGACCAGGGCAAGATGTTACGCCAAAGACGTGACCCAGTGACCTTGTTCCTCCAACTTGGCCCCTTTCACCACCTCCCAATAATACCATCATAGTATAAGTCCATCAAGGGACTAATTCATTCTTTAGATGAGAGCCCTTGGGATGGAATTTTCTCTGGAGACAACGTCAGAGACACACTCAGAGGTGTATCTGATTTCTCAGCATTACTTAACTCTGTTAACATTAATCATTATGACCCTCCTCCTGGAATGTTTACAAAATCAAATGTTAAAGTCATATAGTATCACATAATTTGGGTACTAAAATACATCTCTAGATGAACACTCAACTCAGTCTTTGCCGATTCTAAAACTCAGTGCCCAGTGGTGATTCTAGCCTGCATTTTGTTAATGCTGAGATATAATAAATTTCTTTTTTTGTATTTCAATTCTATTTTTTTGAGAAAAAGTAGTGACAAGTCGTTTTATCTTCCCTGTATTTTATGAATGATTAGTTTCCATTTGCAATAGAAGAGTTCACTGATTTCGGGTTAATTGGGGAATAAATGTCATCCTTTAAATTCAGCTCACAGGGCATTCAGAGAGACTGAAAGAGAACGATCGAAAAATGTCAGCACATAAAAGTATGTAGAATTCTGGCAAATAGTAACTTATTCTTTTCTTATGCTCATAGACTGTATTCCAAAGAGTGACTTAATAATACATAGAAAAAAAGCAATTGTCTTTCAAAACTTTTATATTCTTGAAATAGGGAAATAAAAATCACATTTATAAACTGGAATGCCTTTACTTCTATATCCATATCTATATATCTATGGTACATCCATACCAACCTGTAGATTCACAGATGTGTAAAGTAAGTATAGATTTTTGACCATTTAGTAAAGATTACCAAACTGTTGTCCTCAGACAAAATCTGGCCCATTGCCTGGTTCTGTCAATAAAGTTTTATTGGAACACAGCCACACTAACTGGCTAATGTGTTGTCTATGGTTTGTAACACAGTATCTGAACTGGGTAGCTGCAGCAGAGATTTTTCTGGTCCATGACACTTATGAAATTTATTATCTAGCTTTTTATATGATTAAAAGTCGCCAAGACATGAATGGCTAAGGGAAATTTAATTCCTATAAGTAGAGCAGTTTACATATTTAATATGATACAGAAAAAAATCTAAAATGAGACTTAAAAAAAACCCGTGTTGTAAGACAACAGAGCATTTAAAATGATGACAGGAATAAAGCGCAGGTATAGCCAGGTTTTGTGAGGCTAACTTTAAGGAAACTAATATAAATAATAGGTAAAAGTTAGAATAGTTCCTCTAGCTAAAGCCTCTTTAGTTTAGGAAACATTGGTTTTGAACTACCATGTTTCTCCTCTTCCTCCTCCCTCCTCTTCCTCCTCCATATTCTGTATTAACCTAAGGCTGGTGAATATATATATATATATATATATATATATATATATATATATATATATATATATATATATATATATAATTGCTACTATTATGACTAGAATTATTATTTTTATTATTACAAACAGTGCCTGGGGGTCTTGCAAATTTTCAACAACTAGAAGCAATTATCACTATTAGAACACATTTGTGCTTCAACCAACATATATCAGCCTTGAACATTGGACCTCCTGCATGTTAGGCAAATGCTCTACCACTGAACTACACCCTCAGCCTTTATTTCTTACCTTTTATTTGGAGACAGGGTAGTGCTAACTCTCTCAGGCTAACGTTTAACTAACCCTGTTGGTCAGCAGGCCTTGAACTTGAACTTGAACTCCTGCCTTTGCTTCCCAAGTGGCTGTGATGCTGTGATTACAGGCTGATGTGTTGGTGCTTGGTCTTCTCATTTATTCATATATTTACTCATTTTTTTTGAGGTAGGGTCTCGCTCTAGCCCAGGCTGACTTGGAATTCACTATGTAGTCTCAGGGTGGCCTCAAACTAATGGTGCTCCTCCCACCTCTGCCTCCCAAGTCCTGGGATAAAGGTGTGTGCCACCATGCCCGGGTTCACTGATGGTTTTTAAATAAACCAACAGCCACTTGGATGTTGTGTTCTAGCTTCATGTCTGGATGGCACCACTGGGAGCTCCCTTACGCTGCAAAACACACTTCTCCATGACCCGTGCATTTTGGGGAGCATCTTCCAGAAAAAGGATGGGACCTCAGAGCTGGGCACGAGTTGGTCTCACATCCCAACTCCCCACTGGTCCTCTGGCTCCTCATCAGAAGGGTGAAAGGAGGTACTTGCTGCCTGGTCGTGGACTCAGGAGATAATGGATCTAAGATCCTTGCTGGCAAGTAGGAGGCACTCAGGAAATGCTGATGTCCCTCCAGTTTGCTGACAAAGGCATGCCCACTTACAAATTATTTATAATGGGGAGGCAGATGGGTTGTGTTTAATCTCGGCTGCGTTATTGCTGTTGTGTGACTTTGGGTGAGAACCTTAACTTCTCTGATTCACCAGCCCCTCACATTTTGTTTAGGTACAGTTTACCATCCTCCCAGAGTTTTTATGAGGAATAAATATACCTCAGTTTCTCCATTTGTAAATCAGTGATAATAAAAAAAGAACACTAGGTGAGTGCTTGATATGTATTAGTCGCTACTATTATGAATAGAATTGTTTTTATTATTACAAAAAGAGCCATGGGGTCTTGCAAATTTTCAATAACTGGAAGCAATTATTGTTATTAAATACATTTGGGGTTCATTGAACATATCTCACCTTTGGGGTACACTCCCAAGAGAAATTATAACTACATTTCATTGCCTTTCACACACCATCAATTACAAGCACACCACGATTGCATAGACTCCTCAGAAAGGGAAACCGTCAATTAAATTATGACAGCCATTGGTTATATTTCTCATCCTTGCTCTAGAGATGCAAAAGTGGGAAAATACATATCCTTTTAGCCAAGACCTGTAAGATAAACCCTTTGAATAGGACGAGGTGTTAAGAAATGACTTCAGGTATGTCACTCTGCGTACGAGTCAGGATAGAAGCAGAACCAAGAGGACACATTCCCATTCCTCTCATTCTAACACCAAAGCTTTGCCCCTTCACCCAGCACACTGAATTCATTAGCAAATTACGTCTTTCTAATTGAATGTCTCACAGCTTGTCTGTCTCTCCCCATCTCTGTGATTAAGCACCCACCATTGCGTCTCTCTTGAATGTCTATGGCAGGCTCTCGAGCAATGTCTAATGTCCACTCTGGCCTTTCAGTCCATCGGCCAGAACCATCTTTCTCCATCTTCTTTCTACCATGCATCATCCTACGTTCACTGACCACCTGGTCACCACTCTCATTATGGCCTCTCCACACTCAGCTCCTTTATTCCTCTCCTTCTAACCCAACCCACCCTCTGCTCTACACACCCCATGAATACACCACTGCTCACGGGCAGGTCAGATTCTTAAAAATCAAAGGG
>PVHP010041511.1:0-15390 GCA_004024765.1 Zapus hudsonius | reverse complement strand
ACTCAGGGAACTGAGCGGAAGAGGGGGCTGAAAGATTGTGAGAGCCATGGTGGGGGAGAGTGTCCAGAGACATGGCACCCCTCAGTAACAACATACTTGGGCCAGGAGAACCGGGCTGAGTACTAGGATATCCAGGATCCCTTGCCACAAGGACTAATACAGACAGCCCACGGAGGAGGATATCCAACTGATCAGGGTGGGGGAGGGGGGGAATTGGGGAATTCGGGATAACAACTCATGGTTTGCCCACTAATTAATGTAACTCATTATGGACAATAAATTTATATTTTAAAAAAATAAATAAATAAGAGTCACAGAAGTAGGATGAGGATCTAATGGAGAAAGGAAGGATTTTAGTGGGAGAGAAGGGGAAGAGAGAAGGTGATTGGGAATAGCAGGATCACATGCTTGTATACATGTATTAAAGTGTCATAAAAATTAAGCTTTAAAATGAATAACGTGATTTCCCAGTTTAAGTATTGACTTTGAATGTGCAAGCTTAATTTCTTTTTCTTAAAGTAGAGCTGCCAAAGTTATATAAGCTTTAGGTCCTGAACACTTGTGATGTTCTCTGAGATACATACACATTTTAATTTGCAATAAAATAATGAACTATTATTTGCTTCATTTTCTTAAAGATAATGTGTGCTTCCTTCACCTGGCTTATTTTGGAACACACACACACTGAGAGTCCATGTTCTCCTCTTCTGCTCTGTCTTCCCAGAACTAAAATATTCTCTTCCATTCTCCTTATTTAATGGAAAATGAAGATGCAAGGAAAAAATCCCATTACCTCTGTGAGACCTGTTGCCCTAAAGTCACAAACATAATTTATGGGTTCTGGTCATGCTCGCATTCCTTGTCATGCCAATGAAGTTTATTGAAATTGGAATTGGAATTAAAAACCTTAAACCGAAGAGCCAGCCAAGAATTGGAAAAATATGTCTGTAGGTTAAACCCAAATAAGAATATTGTTCTACCTCTAGCCAGATTGTCATGCAAGTTAACAAAATGCAATCTGTTTTATTTGTAAACCAAGCTAATCATTTTAACCTTGAGGACGCTTTTCATTTTTACTTAATATTTTATGACCTAAGACTTATCATTCCATATTGAAATGTGTTTCCAAGAAGAAAAGAAACATTTTGCCTTATTCCTCAGACTTCTGCGGCTTTAAGGTTTAGAGTGAACATGACCAAAAGAAATCTATGGAAGGTGAAAATTACTAGTCAGGGTGAACATTATAAAAATGTAAGTAAAATGAGTTAAAAAGTGATATGAGTACATTGAAATGGTTGAAACATAAAACCCCACAGAGAAGTATTTGTGGATTGCTGCAGGAAATCTACATTAAAGTACATTATTTCATGCGGAGAGAATCTTACTGAAATTATAAAGTCCTCCTGTGGCATAAAGGAAAGAGCAACCCACAGCTTTATAGCGGTGGCTGGAGCAGCAGCAGCAGCACCCAGCTCAAAATAAATCCCACACACTTTCACAGGAATAACGTCTGCTAATCAGACATCTCCAAACATGTGGGCACTACTAGGAGTTGTCTGAATGCTTTGGCCAAAGAGATGGAAATGCAGGTGTAAGGGGGTATAGTCACACCACCCTCCCAGAGACACCACTTCTGGAGTGTTTCTCCTTCTATTCACTATCAGAATGCCCAGACTTGTCAGGAGACTCCAAAACTATAGTTGTGAAGAGCTCTGAATGGCAGATTAGGGTACACTTGAAGCTACAGATACTTGGTAGGCTGGGTAGAGGGCTCATCACATAAATAAAGGACTTCTGAGCTTTCTTCATCATTGTACACGCTCCTTCAAGAAGCTTTAACTAGTTTCTAACCTAGTTTTCAGAACTTTTACAAGTATTATAGATGATGATCTTTTGGTTGCAGAACTTTGCTTCTATTCTAGTTACCTGTCATTAAGGAAAATACCCGGCCATTTCCATAGACTTAACCTAGAGCCTCAGGAAGAAAAGAAAGGAGTAGCCTGATGTCAATATACAGTATGCAGATAGAAAAGCACTGCATGACTGTGATCTAGGAAAAATTCTTACCTTTATTGGCAAAATACATAATGATTTACATGCAAAGGAAATTGTGATGATGATGATGATGATGATGATAATAGTGAAGTGTGAGATTGCTACACAGCTGCTCTGAAACAGAGTGGCTTTTATTGTTGACTTCATGATTATCTGAAACATTTGTTTGGGTAAATATTTTTTTAAATATTTTATTTATTTATTTATGAGAGAGAGAGAGAGAGAGAGAGAGAGAGAGAGAAAGAGAGAGAGAGAAAATGGGCATGGCAGAGCCTCTAGCCACTGCAACCAAATTCCAGATGCATGAGCCACCTTGTGCATCTGGCTTCCTGTGGTTACTAGGGAGAAGAACATGGGTCCTTAGGCTTTGTAGGCAAGTGTCTTAACTGCTGAACCATCTCCCCAGCCCATTTGTAAATATTTTTTAATAGGAGGGACAGTTTTAACACAAAGAAGAGAACAATTGACTTATCAGGTGATTCATAAAATAATCACAAGTACAGTCTGTATTTGCTGTAAAGCATGAAAGGAAATACAATATCCAAATATCTTACTTGTAGAAGTATCCAGACATATATACTCAGGCCTTTCAGTTCTAGTCAAATAAGCCTAACCTAGTTTTAACACAAAATAAGGTATATACATATATGTGATAATATAACATAACATAATATAATATAATACAATATAATGTAATGTAATGTAATGTAATATAATATAATATAATATAATATAATATAATATAATATAATATAATATAATATAATATAATATAATATAATATAATATAATATAATATAATATAATATAGGAAAACCATATGTAAATGAAGTCAAGTACAGCCTTACTGAAAAAGTAAGTTGCTATTTTAGAGTTAACAGAAAACTTAGACTAACAATTCTACCCATCATACACAGAAACGTCCAGTACCTTATTCATCAGAGTGAAGTACACCATTTTATTGATAAGTATCTGACAGAACAGAAGGCAACTGGGCCTCAGTTTCAGTGTTCAGTATTTCAAACTTAAACTTAAAATATTTCATTATCAGCAAGGTTGTCCTATACAGACACTCATTATAGGATCACAAGAATGTCCCAATATAATAGGAATATAATATACTGTCTAAAATATAATATAGGAAGATGTATAGAAGTATGCCTTACGTATGTTATCTGAAATATGTTACAATTCTTACAATTTTGCTAAACACACAACAATTATAGGTCATGTGTTGTTTTCTCTAAAATTAGTAGTACTAATAGACACTAATCCACCTTTATTCTTTTATTCAGGTTCCCCTTCAAATGACTAACTTAGCCAGTTGTTATTTCTTTATAATTTTTAGTCTAAAATGAGAAAAATATAAACCTTGGTTTCATAAGTCCATACCTATATTACAACCCAGAAATCACATGACCAACTCTAGAAAAATTAAACTCCACTAAAACAAAATTAAAATATAATCATTGATCTCTTATGAGCCACAATTCTGCATTATTCACTCTTTGAAAGTTAAAGGAATCTGTTCAAGTGCATGTCATATTTTCATATTTAAGCTTCTCTGGAAAAGCACAAAACCACAACTATCTCCTCTCTCTTTTTAAAAAGTATTGAAATTACAGGCCTCCTATAAAGCCTCATCTGCAAATTTGAAATCCAAACTGACCTGAATATCACCAGGTTTTCTGAAATTTTCTGAAAATTTTCAGCCTGTGGCTGAACATGGAGTTGTTTATGATCCCTGTTTTGCCTGCTGATGATGGATAGTTGTACTTTCCATGCAGAAGTAGCCATGCTTTGGAAAGACAGGCTGAATGTCCACCTTTGGTGTGTGCTCCACACCACTGTTCCACATCCTACAAGCTCCCCACTTTGATACACATCTAGGTCCATGGGTTTCAGAAAAAAAGATCATTGCATTGAATTCCCTTCAGTATCAGTCTTGTCTCAAAAACTTATTTCTTCAAAACTCAGTGAATTTGCATCATTTAAAGGTCAGCTGTGTTTAGAAATTGATAAGGATTTAATAATTCAGGACATCATATGAACTATGCAAAGTAGAAATGAAGTCATTTCAGTGAGAGAAGACAGGAAAATACCAGGTGTCAAATAGGGAGCTATGCCTTTAGAAAACAAAAATTACTCTTGTCAGAAAAGTAGGATGCTAAAATTTAAATGTGGAATTCCATTTTATTATTACATCTCAAATAGCAGATGCAAGGACTGTACCCTAACTCCTAGGAATCCTATGATTTTCTAAATTAATCCAGCTGTTTTCAAAGTTTTTGATGGATGATCCTTGCTGCTCTGCCACCCTGCTCTGTGAATCATGTAATTGTTTACTGTCCTGGTCCATTTAACTCCCATTTAGTACCATGTCTCATACATACCCACGGTCTTTGTATTTCTTTTCTTTGGTCATAAAAGCACTTTGTATTTTCTGCATGAGATTTCAGAAGTCCACGTAATCAATGCTGGAAGATAATATTTTTGGCCTATAGTAGCTTCCTTCTACCCTCTTCCCTTCTTCTTCCCCTTCTTCCTTTCTTTCCTGCCTACCTTTCTTACTTCCTAATTCTTCCCTCTCTCCCTTTCTTCCTTCTTGACTTCTTACTTGTCTTCTTTTATTCTTTAGCCCTTTCCTAAATATCTCTTATTTTCCCTTTCTTCATTAAAAGAACATTCCTTTGAAGAAGCATTGATACATATAGATCTCTTCCCTTAAAATATAACATTTTGGGGGCTGGCGAGATGGTTCAGCAGTTAAAGGAGCTCACTTGCAAAGCCTATTGGCCCAGGGTTCAATTCCCCAGTACCTGCATAAAGCCAGATACACAAGTATAGCATGTGTCTTGAGTTTGTTTGCAGCTGCAGGAAGCCCTTGCTCCCCAATGCTTCCCCCCCCTCTTTCTCTCAATCCCTCTTTCTCTCTGTCAAATAAATTAAAATATTTTTAAACTAGGTCTTTTGCTTTCTTGGTTAGTGATATTCTATGGTATGTATTTATTTGTGGCTACTGAAAATGGGATAGTACCTCTTTCTCCATGTGTTTATCTTTGGCATATAAGAAGGCTACTGATTTCTGTGTGTTGATTTTGTACCCTTCCACTTTACTGAAAGAATTTATCACCTTTAGAAGTTTATGGTGTGTGGGGGGTCAATGATATATAGAATCATGTCATCTGAAAATAGGTCTAGTTTGACTTCTTTGAAAATTTGTATCCGTTTTACTTTTTTCTCTTGTCTTATTGCTTGAGCTAAAAGTTTCAGAACTATGTTGAAAAGTAGTGGTGACAGTGGGCACCCTGTCTTGTCCCAGAACTTAGTGGGAATGCTTCCTGTTTTTCACCATTTCAAGTGATCTAGCCCTCACTTGAATTATCAATAGCCTTTATTATGTTAAACTATGTTCCCTCCTTCCCTATATCTCTAGGGTTTTAAACTTGAAGGGGTGTGGTAGTTTGTCAGAGGTGTTTTCTGCATCTGTTGAAATAATCATGGGATTCTTGTGTTTATTTATGTGGTGAATTACAATGATCAATTTCTATATGTTGAACCATTCCCTGCACCCCTGGGGTGAAACCTACTCAATCAAGGTGGATGATGTTTTGGATGTGTTCCTGAATTTGGTTTCTGAGTATTTTATTAAGAATTTTGTGTCTTATTTTAGGAATATCAATCTATAATTTTCTATTTTGGTTGGGCCTCTGGTTTAGGTATTAAAGTAGTGCTGGCTTCATAGAAAGAGTTCATAGTTAAGAATAGAAATTATATTATATTATATTATATTATATTATATTATAGTTAAGAAATAGAAATTATATGAAATAATTTGAGGAGAAGTGGTTTTATTTCTTGAATGAAGGTTTGGTAGATCTCTGGGCCTGGACTTTTTTTTGTTAGGAATTTTTGAATTACTTTCTCAATTTTGTTTGAAGTAAAAAGTTTGTTTAGTAAGTTTATTTGGTCTGGATTTTGTTTTGGAAAGTAAAATGAGTCTCTACAGGCCCTGAACTTTCTCCTCAGATCTCTCCTCAGCTCCAGTGGGAAACCAGCCTCCAGGCAACAGCTAATGTGGAGATGACAACTGTGAAAAGTTCTAATCCAGCTCCAGCTGCAGTGGGAAATCTCCTCCATCCAGGGCTTTAGGAGTGAAGGAGGTCTAGCTGTAACCCAGTATTTGACAGGGAAGAGCTATACACCCAGCTGCCTGAGTCACATTCACAATTGAAGAAGGAAGTCACCACCCACTCCAGCTTCACAAAGACAAAATAGCCTTAAGAAAGGCCAGTGAGAGCGAGGGGCATTAAGTGTCAGGGGCTGGGGCATTAGGGGCTCCAGAGTGTTTAGGGACAGGGTGCTCCAGGTGGGCAAGGTACAGGGTGAGTGTGAGGCTAAGAGCTGTCAGAAAATTTGGGGCCTGTGCACCCACCCAAAATCAGTGAGAGACAAGGTGGGATTGGATCCTGTACACTCCAGACTGTTGAAGAGATTGACATGTGTAGACTGGAGCTCTAGGGGTTCCAGCACATGCAAACCTCAGTCTCCTGAGACCTGAGTGGCCTGTTTAGAGATACTAAGCACCTGGGGTGCCAATGTACTTCTGCCTGGCTGCTCCAGACCATTGAAAAGTAGAGTGTGCCTGAGGACAGGGTGCTCCAGGCAGGAGAGGTGCTTGGTGAGTTTGAGTCTATTGCTCTTACTGTGGGTAGGGACTGTGTATCTGGAATTGGTGAGGGGTAAGGTGGGTGTGAGGGTGGCATGCCCCAGGATAGTGAGAAGCTTAGAGTATTTGAGAGTTGAGTCCTGTGGGCATCAGCACTACCCGTGCCTGTACTCCCAAGTCTAGTGAGGTGACCTGCAAGTAGGAGCCTGAGCACTTGGGGTACCAGTGAACTTGGGCAGAGTATGGGGAGAGTCTGGGGTCAGGCTCTGGGGACACCAGCATTTGTGAAGCCTAGGAAAACTGGGCTGGAGAAGGGCCCTGATCTTTTTTTGGCCTGTAGTGTATACAAGGGAACAGCAAATCTGGGTTCTGTGCTTGGGGGCACAAGAGTGTTAGGTGTTGGCACCCTGATTATAGTGGGGTGTGAACTGTTTGGAGCCTGTGTACCCAATCTATACTGCCCCATACCAAACAACTCAAGTATCATCTACCAACCCAGAGAGCAAACAGATTTATAACCTCCATTACATCCCCACCTGCACTATCCCATACCAACCCAGCTTAAACCAAAAACAGATCAATCACTGAAGAAATAAGTCTTTTATATCCCTACAAACCTCACACAACTCACCTGCCTTTGGGCACACCAGGATGGTTCAGTCCAAACCTAACTAGGGAGTGAGCTCTCTAGCAGGCACATGCCAAAAGGGCTTCGTTATTCTCTACAATACACCCAGCTGGTATATGGTGGGGAAGAGGAACAAATAGGACTACTCTGGATCCCCCTTACCTACAGTGGCAAGACACAGTGGCAACTATAGCCAGAGAATATCTCTGACCTTCAAAGCATCTTACATACCAGCTACCAGCCCAGAACTGTTGGTGCAGCATGATCCCTGCAGCTCACACACCTCTGTTTGCAATGCTGTCCTGACTCAACTGGAACACAGAACAGTACACTCACTAAATAACATATGGGTGACATACTTGCTCCCTCATTGAGAGTATTGGATATTTCTCCCAAAATGGGAAGAGCCATATGCAAAAAAGGAAGGAAGTTAGGAAGGAAGGAAGGAAAGAAGGAAGGAAGGAAAAAAGAAAGGAAAGAAGAAAGAAAGAAAGAAAGAAAGAAAGAAAGAAAGAAAGAAAGAAAGAAAGAAAGAAAGAAAAATGACTATAATACATCAAACTGAGGGTTCCCAACCAAGGCCCCCCTTGTTCCACAATGGAAGTTGACACTGAAAATGTAGGGAAGAAAACAAAAATATAATCCAAAAATTGAGAAAATACAATCCCAAAATTGAGAATAAAATAACCTCAGGTGATATTGGCTGAAATGGAAACAGTCAAAAAACATATAAATGAAGTAGACCTTAAAAACACAAGCTTCACCATCAGACTTAACTTGAGAAAAATCAAAGCGACTTCCAAAGAGCAGTAAGCAAATTGATGGTAAACCAACAACATGAGGAGCTGGATGACAAGCTGATTAATTTCAATGAGGACATAGCCAAATGCAAGAATGTTCTAGCCCAAGCAATAAGACAGAAGAAAGGCATAAAAGGGATATAAATTGGAAATAAAGATGTGAAACCATCCCTTTTTGTAGATTGCCATTTTCTTGAACAAATATCTAAGAGTGGAATGAGTGGATCATGTGTTAAATTCACATTAGAGTTTTCAAAAAGCAGTTACACTATTGAAATTATCATCACAAGTGTCTGGGAGTTCCGTAACTTTTCATCCTTATCAGCGTTTGTGTTGTCAGCCACTTTGTTTGAGAAATTCAGGTGAGTGTGCAATGGTATCTAATTATAGCTTTAATGCACAGTTTTATAATGATTAATAATATTGGGAAGGTTTTGTGGGATTAATTTTTTTCTATGTGCTTTTGGTGAAGTATATATTCACTTTTTTACTCATTTCTTAAAAAATGGACTTTTAAGAAACTTTTTTGGTGTGTGTGATGCAAGTCTCTGTGTTTTGTGTGTGTGTGTGTGTGTGTGTGTGTGTGTGTGTGTGTGTGTGCGCGCGCACAATGTGTGTGTGTGTGCGTGTGTTCATGTGCATGAGTGCAGGCAAGCATGCCATGGTGAGTACGTGGAGGTCAGAAGGCAACTTCAGGTGTTCTGGTCCTCCTCTTCCACCTTGGTTGAGGCAGTGTCTCTCACTGCTCACCTCTCTGAAGGCCAGGCTAGCTGGCCCAAGAGCTGCCCACTGCTGCCCCTGGGAGCATTGGGGCTACAGATGCTAGCACTACAATGTTTGGCTTTTTGTGTGGGTCCTGGGGATCCAAACACAGGCACTCATGCTTGCATAGTAAGCACTTTATCCACTGAACCGTCTCTGCAGCCCATTTCTGTTTATTCTGGGCCCAGTTTCCCCTAGCATTTTCTATTGGGATGGAACATTTGTTATGATTAATGAGCTAATACTGACATATATCTTTAAAGTATGCACTCTATACGTAAGCCATTAGTTTTTACCTAACAGCTCATACTTGTGCCAGGATCACGTGTCCTGTGTCACTGCTGAGTTTGAAGTTTGGTTTTGTAATCCCAACACTGGGAGGTTGGAGATGGGAGGATCACTGGAGCTGGTGGATCACATTCCCAAGGATAACACAGGACATGATCCTCTGGCTTCCTCACCCACACATGTACAAACACACATACACACATGCACACATATCACATACACCAGAAAAGGCCACCATTTACATACATTATTTGTAACTCTGCAGAGAAGAGTCCTGTCATGGTTTGATTCAGGTGTCCCCCACAAACAATTGAATGTGTTCTGATAGACCCATCCTCAGCTGATGGCAGTTTGGGTTTTACAACCTCGATGAAGCTGTGCTGTTGGGGGTGGGCTTATGGGGGTTATAAGCCAGCTTCCCCTTGCCAGTATTTGGCACACCTTCCTGCCACTAGTTTGCAGTGCTGTGGCAGAGGTGATGTCCAGCCCTCTGCTCATGCCATCGTTTTCCCTGCCGGAATGGAGTCTCCCCTCGAGTCCATAAGCCAAATAAACCCATTCCTCTACAAGCCACTTTTGTTTGGGTTCTTTCTGCGCAGCAACTAGAAAGCTGACCGCAACAAGTCCTCTCCCCCATAACTTAATAGATGGATTAAGGAAAATGTATTTTATACTCTGGGTTCTGTTCCTTTAATAAATCATCCCAGCTACTACTCTTGTGATTCTCCTGTTTCCCTTTGACACGGCGTCTTCAGGAGAGGGCTGCATATTTTTATTTTGCTTTTGAGGACCTCCTTCTTTTCTGGAATAAAAGAATTACCTTGCTTTATCTTACTTATACCTGTTCTCAATTTATTTGTTTTCTTTATGTGCTTTGTTTGCTTGTTTTGAGGCAGGGGCTCTCATTCTAGCCCAGGATGACCTGAAACTCACTCTGTGGTCACAGGCTGACCACCAACTCATGGAAAACTTCCTACTCTGATTCTCAAGTGCTGGGATTAATGGTGTGTGCCACCGTGCCCAGCTCATTGGTGTTTTTTATTCAGGAGATGTGAAAGTTTTTTTTATATATCTTTCTGTTTTTGCAGTGCTGGGAATCAAAGCCAGAACTCTGTGCATCTAGACAAGTGTTCTATCACTGAGCTATCTCCACTCTATATAGGCTCCAATAAGCCTTTTTGCAAATACAGTATTGACATATATTTCCACAAAACTCTGTAGCTTATAGCTTTATTTTATTAATATCTTAAGGATCAGAAGTAAATTTGCTGAACTCCCATTTAGAATTGTTTTTATTTTTGGCTTGAATCTAATTCAGTCTAATTAAGTTTTGAATCTAAGAAATTTTTGTTTGATCATTACATTTTTTCCATTATGTCTTTTCTGGAATTTTAGAATTTTATAGTTTTAATATTTAATTTCTGCTTTTGATTTGTTTTAATCTTTTAAAAAGTTTTGTGCATGTGTGTGAATTTGCATACACGATGTCTGTATCTGCATAGGTATGCACGGACCACAGGGCACATGTGGAGGTCAGAGGACAGCCTTGGAGTATATTTATTAAATTTTTTATTAATAAATAGAAATTGTACACAAGTCTTAGGATTTCTTCCTCCCTGACAGTATTCCACTGAGGACCCTCCTCAATGGGATTCCTAGGATGCTCCATGGGGTGGATGACTATGAGTTGTGAAAGCAGCAGACTGTATTTTGGGGGTGGGGTGGGGAAAGGGAGGCGATGTCTCTGGATATTTTCCTCCACCACGGCTCTTACAATCTTTCTGCAAAGTTCTCTGCGCCATGGTGGGTGAGCTTTAAGTCTGCTTTAGTGTTGTGGACGGAAGAGTCTCTGGGTTTCTATGGGTAATAGTGACAGACTCCGAGGATACTCTAAACAGTCCAAAGCCTTGGGATTTTAGTGATCTGCTTACACCTTGCTTGAACCAGGCCTCTCTTGTTTTGCCACTAGGAAGGCCAGACTAGCTAGCTTGTGAGTGTTACTGTCCTCTGACTGCCTCCTATTGTTGTAGGCGCACTGGGAAAACAGATGTATGCTTTACATGGGTACTGGGAATCTGAACTCTGGTTGGAAATTGGCAGACATGCAGAGCAAGTATCTTTAACCACTATGCCATCTCCCCAGGCCCCCCTTTTTTATTTTCTTCATCTACAGAGGACAAGGCATGAATTGAGGTTCAATTATGTTAGCATGTGGATATCCAATTATTTCAGCATGATTTGACAGAGAATAGGCTTTCATGAGTGAACTTCTCTTGCATGTTTGCAAAAACAACATTGATTGTATCTATCTGTACCCATCTCTAGACTCTATTTCTTCCTGTGATTTTTCTTTTAAATCTTTACACAATTACCAATTGTCTTGGCCACTGAATCTTTATACTGTCTGGTGACATAATTCTTCTAATTTTTTTTCTTTCTAAAATTTGTTTTGTTAGTATCCATTATGTTTATTTGGAAAATACACTTTGTTTTTGATATTTGTTTTGTTAGTATTCATGGCATTAGAACAAACTCATGAAGTTTTGGCAAGTCAAATGAAAAGATGACCAACCCACTTAAAAAAGGTACAAAGACCATCAAAGAGGGAACACTCAGAGATAATAAAAGTACAAAAACTTATGTCATTCATAATCAAAGAAAAATGAACATTTGTGAATTAAGATTCTTTTCACTCCCTAAAAAGATAACCTTTTAGAGAGAGAGAGAGAGGGGGGGAGAGGGAGAGAGGGAGAGAGAGTTGGAGTTGGAGTTTTTGGTGTAGGCTCATGTGTAGAGTTTCTTTTTCTGGAACTCTCTGCCTTATTTCCTGAGACAACCTCTTACTGAACCTGGGCCTCACCATTTTCTGGATATACTAGCTGACCAATCAATCCAAATGGTCCTCCTGTCTCTGTCTACCTCAGTTCTTTGGATGAAGGCATGTGTGGATATACCTGGCTTTTACATAGGTGCCTGGGATCGAATTGAGGTTCCCAGACTTGCAAAGTAAGTGCTCTTATCCACTGAACCATGTTTCCTGTTTCAACTATGTTCAATGTTATAAAGGTCAGAGACTAAAGGTCACCCAGGAAAAACAGACCTGTCCATATAAGATTTAGGTTTATTGTTGGTGCTCTTGGACAGTCAGTGGATTGATTAGCTGTTGAGTCAGGGTATGAGTTACAGTGTGTCATAGTCAGCCACAGATTGAGGGGAAATTCCATAACAGTGAAAGAGGCTGGCCCTCTTTCACAGGTCCCAGCAGAAAGAAAAACCCATCACCAACATCACACACACAATAGCAAACAGGCAAGAGGACAAAGAGAATTTCTTCTCCTTTATATAGCCTTAGGGTGGGTCTTACAACCCTTCCCCAGACTTAATGGCTTCCTGAGTCTCTGGAATTTCCTTCCTGCACTGCCCACACAGAAAAGGATATTTACTTCTAGCTCTCCTGATCTTCCTTATATCTTGCCCCTCTACTGAGAGGCTGTCTTCCTGTAAACATCCTCAGAGACCCACCCAAGATAATTAAAAAGATCAAGTTGACAACAAAACCTAACCATCTCACAGTGGTTCAGTATTTAGTCTGTTAAATAATTGATTTCTTATTTCAAACCAATGTCTCAGTATCTCTGACTATACCTTGTGTCTTCTGCTGGAGTGGGGTGAGCAGCCCGGGGGGGGGTGGATTCCAAGGTGTATTTGTCATTATACCTGTCCTGGAAGACTCCATAGTTCACCTGTTCAAGACGCTGAGGGGGTACTCAGCTTTAGGTACTTTTTATCTCATCTTGCACTGCAAATTTGATTACAACTCTTCCAGCTACTGGTTCACATCTCTCACCCACTACCGTCTTCTCTCTGACTGCGTCCTGGCAGGTTTATTCTTTTATTAACAATACTTTCCATTGCTTTCATTTCTAGAGCGAGTGGAAATAAACAGTGGAGTTCAATCTGCCATGTTAAAATGAAACCTGTTTCCAAAAATTACCACAAGAAATATGATGCCATTTTAAAATTTCAGAAGTTACTTTAAAATGAATGCTGAATTTGACAGGTGAGCCCCACTTTGTGTCTTTATGGCTCTGCTATTATAATTAAGCATGAATTAAACACAGCATACATTGGCAGCTTTATTATGTCCATTTGCCATATATTCAGTAGAGCCTACCAAGGATAGTTTTACAGTTCCCTCTCTGGTTTTAGAGTGAGGCTTGATTCTGGGCCTGCTCAAGGGCTGATGGTGTTTGCATGCAGAAAGGCACCGAACAGAGCTGTCAGCACCCACTAAAGGCACTCCTTGAAGATGTGTTCTGGAGGGATTTGTCTAGTCTATAGTTTTAAAAACTCAGAATCATGGGGAATTTAGGAAAGAAACAACTTATTACCATTACAAATGTAAAAAAGGCAGATAACTCATAGCAGATATAGAAACAATGTATTGGAATAGAAATATAAATTTCTTGACCTTTATAGGAAGTAATTGATTTGTTATTGTGGACCAGCTTTCACAGATGGTCTTATAAAAGGTGGAAATAGAACCTGAGTTTAATTAATGTCATGTGATATACAAATACCTACCATGAATTTGGCATGAATTTGGCAGTTCTCTTCATGGCCTATAACATCGTGTTCTCAATGAGAACCTTTATCTCTTCTGTTCTATAATTGTTTTCATTTCCATTTAAAGAGAACAGCACAAATAATAGAAAGAAAGCCCGCAATCTATGTTATGTCAGGAAATCCTTGATGTCTATTAAAGCCCCACCTAAACTTGTAATTCCCTTGACGGAGCACGCAGGGAAGCCTTTCTCCAGCTGCTGTTTCTGCTGATGAGATGCCAAATGTCTTTACAGATACATCTGCAACACAGAAAAACGAGAGGCGGTAGGGAGATGCGAATTCAATTATAGGAGCTCTTCTCTTAAAAGAAATTGTTCAGAAAAGGTGAGTGAGTTTACACTTAGATCACCACAGAAAGATGGTTTTAAATGATGTTCATTAATGATAAAAGAGAGGTTTATCTGATTTTTAAATATTGGCTTATACCTAATAAATGATGTGTGAAATGCCCATCAAGTACCACTCAAAACTGCAGCACCTCATTCTGTTACTTTTTTTTATTAAACAATTTTAAACTTTGTACATTCCTTTTATTTACCTGGAACTGAATTTATTCCTATGCATTGATATTTTGAACTTTGCTCTGAAGATTTGTTACATTCTAACAAATATAGACATGTTCAATATATAAATATCACTTTTCTTTATGTACATTTTGCCTTTTTTGCATAATAACATGATAAAAGCAATCCTAACATTATACATTAAAATAAAATTTCATGAATTTTTCCATTTTCAATTTAAAAAATCCCCATGATTTACAATGCTCCTAAATCTCACATCATCTACCTTTCAAGGAATTTGCTCTGCATATATATGGGAGGCTAGTTTTGATCCATAGTACCAATGTGCAACCATATTATTGCATAATAATATTTGAAGTAGAGTGAATGTCAAAAAACTTCTGATTTCAAACTGGGGATTTTAGAACTACTTATTGTGTACTTTTTGCTATGTTCTCTCAGGATTATAACTTGGTACAGTGAAAGCACAGTAAATAGATATCCTCAAAGTTAAGAAAAAAGTGTAAAACAACTGTATTCTGTGTTATCTCTTTTCCCCCTATTTCCCCACTCACTTTCCTTTCTTCTTTCTTCCTCTTTTTGCCTCTTCTTCCATCCCATCCCCTTTTTAAAATTTTATTTAATTTTTTTTAGTTAGCAAACAGATTTAGGTATCATTCTTTGTGGCACTTTCAAATATGATCTGTTTTAGTTGCTTCTCATACCTTTAAATAAATAGTAAACATAACAAATTTAATTCACAGCTAGTTGAGATTTTTCTGATATTCCTACCCATCACTTTTCAAGTTGGATTGCACGCCTGCTCTTTAAAACATCAAATTGTTACAAAAGTGTGCAGAAAAAAAATGAAACTGCCTTTGAGGCTGGATACCACATTTTAAGTATTCTCAAATATAGGTGTAAATTGAAATGAATAAAACAAGTAAGAGGGAACAGGGTAAGGAAAAAAAAACCACTTTGTCTTTGTTCCTGTATTTCCTTTACTAAAGAGTATAATAAATGCTTTACAACAGGGTTAATACAGTCTTCAAACATGGC
>PVHP010041510.1:0-15357 GCA_004024765.1 Zapus hudsonius | reverse complement strand
CCTTTCCCTTTCCCTTTCCCTTTCCCTTTCCCTTTCCCTTTCCCTTTCCCTTTCCCTTTCCCTTTCTTTCTTTCCTTCCTTCTTTCTTCTTTTCTATTTTTGATGTAGGGTCTCACTCTAGCCCAGGCCGATCTGGAATTGACTACATAGTTTCAAGCTGATCTTGAACTCACAGCTATTCTACCTCAACTGGGATTAAAGGCATGTGCCACCATGCCCAGCCACTCTTCTTTATAATGAGAAATTATGTCAAAATCATAAACTAGGAAGTCATGAATACTGGCTTTTTTATAATTAAATATGCATTTTAATGTACCTTAAATTAATCTACCTCAGAAGTTATTTATGTCTATAATTTTCAATTACAGAGGATGAAATTCTTGTGAATGGCACGGGAACCTGGTTTTCACCCAAGGAATCCTGGTTTTCTAGGACATAGAGGATGCTAGATTAGAACATCTCACACTTAGACCATTGTTGTATTCCACACAACAAACACACAATATTACTACTACCACTAGTTATTCCTAAAAAGTTAAAAACTGAAAAAAAAAGATGCTGTGTGCCTTCCCTCTGGCCCTTCATGGTTTGGCCCATTCAGTTGTCAGATAGTGACTATTTGCTGCCCACTGATGCATCCCCCCCTCCCCACCCCCGTGTTCTTGGTGAAAGCTCACCACATCTTTATGTACTAGATTTCTTGGTCACTTGGGTATCTACAGTTCATTCTCCAGCAGTTGCCTTAGGAAGGACTCGTGAGAGAAATGATTTCTGAGTTTTATTGCATGTTGAACACAGCCTATGTTTTCTACCTGAAGCTCTGTTTCCCTGGCTGGTGTTTAATTCCCTGTGTACCCAGGATAGGGGAGATCATTTCCTCTGCTGTCAAACGCTGAAGGAAATTCAGTTTACTTTTCATTACAAGTCAAGTTCTGTTTTTGACTTGACGTCCAAAAGATTTTTAATGTTGTTTTAGTGGCAAATAACAAGGTACTAGTTCTTTTCATTCTTAAACTACATATTAACATGCAGTTTCTAGCTTTATTGCATTTCAGGAAAGTTTTCTTTTATCAGTTAAAAAAAACTTGGGCTGGAGAGATGGCTCAGTGGTTAAGGCACTTGCCTCCAGTGTTTAAGGCCCGGGTTCAATTCTCCAGTACCCACATAAGCCAGACCCACAAGGTGGTGGCCCTGGTTCTCTTTCTCTCTCTCTCTCTCTCTCTCTCTCTCTCTCTCTCTCTCTCTCTCTCTCTCTCCTTGAAAATGAATAAATAAAATATTAAAAAACAAACATAGATCTGGTACAAGAGTCCTAGGACAAAGTTTTGACTCTTGTGGGTTTCCAAACTCAGCTTTGGTCACCTACTGCCTCACGAGATCAGTCCAGGAGAATGTGCTGGTGACCCTAGAAAGAGATGTATTCCATTTGGGCATGGTGGGAGAGGACAGGCCGTGGCATCCAGAGCCCAGACTTCAGAGTACCGACAGGAGTTTGGGGGTCATATTAAAGGAGAACTAGAGAGGGAGACAGAGGTATGCATAATCAAGCAATCTATAGTCACCTTAGGTCTGGTTGGGAGATTCTGTTGGTGCCTGGAAAATTGTATTGCTTGGAGTGAGGAGGAGGGGCAAGGGGAGGCTGACTCAGTTGCCCTGCTCCCTGGAGGGGCCCCCTCACCTCCTGCCACAGGGCTCACTGATCCTGGAATTTGAGATGAGCTGGGAGGGACTGAGAAAACACACCCATCAGAACAATGGCTGGGTCCTTTCTCCCTCAGAGGAGGGCAGGGCAGTTCAAAGATCCTCTGTCCACTCTCTCATTCCTCTTCTTCTGGAGACTTCCATTGTCCTCACCCAGCATCCTGCTTAAATCTTGTCACGTTCCTTGAAACTTTTCTTTCTTTTCAGAACTTCCTGTCTCCCTTCTTTTCACCTAAAAGATTCAGTTTTTTATTCACCTTTTAAAATAACTTCTGGTTAAGCTTTTATTTCTAAAATTTCTGATTTTCTCTTACATGACTTCACCTCATTTAAGAATTTTTCTGGTTCTGATTTGGGATGCTCCTTCGTGTCTGTCTTTTGGAAATTGTCTTTGGTGATCCTGATTCCAGAAGTGGTTTTGCTGATGTGTGTTCACTATCTGTACAGACACCACCCTGTGTCTCCCCTTCCCTTCTTCCTTGTCTTCCTCCTCCCTCCTCCTCTTCCTTCCGTCTACCGTTCCTTCTCTCCTCCCTTCTTTTCCTCTCCTCTTTGTCTCCCTGGTAAGAAAAAAATTCTAAATGTGTCCATCTCTGAAACATCATTCCATTTCAGAAGCAATTGTTTTCATATTTATCATAATTGTGTTTATAATTTTGGTCATAGCACCAAAATAGCTGTGTCCAAAGCTTTGTAATCATAATTTGTTAAAGCTGAGGAATTCTGAGCCCAGCACAATAGTACAGCAGAGGCACTAACGACACTATTTTTCGGCTCCACACTGGAGAGAAACCACTGGGGGGAAAAAAATCAAAGTTAAGCACAACAAAGATATAAAAAGAAAATCCAGGTATCAGTGGGGGGAAGAAAAAGAGAACCAGGAAATTTCACAAAGCAGGTTATTTTTTTAACACTACATGAAAACAGAAGAAGTTATGAGCCAAGCTGTTCTCTAAAACTTAGAAAAATGAATGGCAGAAAAGCGTGGAGATCAAGTTTCACATCCTATTATTAGAAGAAGAGGAGGAGAAAGAAGAAGAGGAGAGGAAGAGAAGGGAAGAGGAGACAAGGGAAGGAAGAGGAGGAGGGAAGAGGAAGACGAGGAAGAAAGGAAGGGGAGACACAGGGTGGTGTCTGTACAGACAGTGAATACACATCAGCAAAACCACTTCTGGAATCAGGATCACCACAATTTCCAAAAGACAGACACGAAAGAGCATCACACACACACACACACACACACACACACACACACACACACACACACACAATGATTGCCTCTCTCCTCCCTCCAGGTTGCCACCAGCTCTAAGGACCAAGTGTCTAAGCACATGAGCCTATGGGTGACATTTCATTCAAACTATAACACTAGCAAAATTGGTGAGCTCTGGGTTCAAGGATAAACACTGTCTCAACAAATACAGTGAAGAAATGATTGACGAATACAACCCATGTTGACATGTTGACCTCAGGCCTCCACATGCATGTGCACGCATGTACACCTGCATACATATATACCCACACACATACAAACATGAACGTACATGCACACCATAACATCATCCCCTGCCTTCGTGGTCTAACCTCATCCAGCAGCCCCTCTTGCTTGATTCACCCCCTTCTCAGAACCACCACATACACCAACCAGCTCTCGCCCCAAACTCTTCTTTCTAGATCTTTCCTTCCAAGAAGCTTTTTCCACTTTCCTTCTTCCCCAGATCGGACCCAGGCTCCTGTTTGACTTTCAATGCCCTTCCTTCCTCTCTCCGTTTTTATGAAGTAGAAACTTTGTTTGGACACATCATGTGTTGGTACTATTTCCCTCCTCCCTGCCCCCACTCCACTGAGGGTCCTTCTCCATGGGGCGTTGGTATTCACCATGGGGTTCTGGGTTATGAGTTGTGAGAGTAGCAGTCAGTCAGTGGGGAGGGAGGTCATGCCTTTGGATATTCCTTCCAAACCTGTAGCTCTTACAATCTTTCTGGTGCCTCTTCTGCAAAATTCCCTGAGCCTTGTTTGTTTATTTGGGTAGGTGTGTTTGAAGTCATCTTTAGTGTTGAGCTCTCAGCAACTTCTGGATTTTTCGAGGTAGGGTCTCACTGTAGACAAGACTGACCTGACACTCAACTTAGCCTTCCCTGGCTGACCTGAAATTCACTCTATAATCACAGGCTGGCCTTAAACTCACAATGATGCACCTGCCTCTGCCTCCCGAGTACTGGGATTAAAGGTGTATGCCACTACTCCTGGTTCTTGCCTCCCTCTAGCTCTCTCTTGTTTCGTATGCCTTTAATTGACTGAGACAGGTTCTCACACTTGAGCCCGGAGCTCAGTGAGTCAGCTGGTCTAACTAGCCAGCTTGTTGAAAACCCTTTCTAGTTCCAAACAATACTAGGCTATCCATGGTCCCCTGTCACAAGGACTGATCCAGACGAACAATGGAGGAGGTTATCCAGTGGAGGGGGGAGGGGAGGGCAGTGGGGAATTGGGGATAACAACTCATTGTTTGCCCACTAAATGTTGTAACTCATTATGGACAATAAATTAAAAAAAAAAAAAAAACCCTTTCTAACTAAACCTTCCCTTCTTTTCCTTGGCTGACAGAGACCTTTCAGAGGAGGTCTTAGATTTGGCATATTCTGTAAGCCCTCTCTTCCTTCCATCCTGCGTCTTTTTTCTACACTACGTTTTCTTCTCCACCAGTTACTGTAAATGAAATCGATTCTTTTTAGCTAGAGTAAATTACATCCAAGTCTCCTTACATGGAAAAAAGCACTAAAGTGCTGGCAGATGCCATCTTGGGAACGAGAGATGTTCTTGCTGAGTTCCTTCCAGAGCAATCAGAAACTAATTTAGCTGGGGAGCGGCCATTCCATATGGGAGGGAAGTGGTAACTAACACGAAACTAGTAGAGCTCCCAAGTAGGATTCATCATATATTTCTTTTGGGGCCAAGGGATGAGGCTATGGTGTGCATGTATGTGCACGTTTGTATGTGTGTAGGTATATATGTATGCAGGTGTACATGTGTGCACCTGCATGTGGAGGCCTGAGGTCAACATTGGATGTATTCTTCAGTCATTTCTCCACTCTATTTATTGAGACAGCATTGAACCCAGAGTTCACCAATTTTGCTAGTGTATGCTAGTGTAATTTGAATTAAATGTCACCCATAGGCTCATGTGTTTAGACTAATTTATCCTCAGCTGGTGACAAGTTGGGAGGGTTGTAGACCCTTTGGGAGGTGGAGCTCTGCTGGAGAAGGTGTGTCATTGGGGGCGGACCTTGAGGTTTATTAGTCAGCCCGCTGGGTGTTCAGGGCTCACTCACACTTTCTGCTCCCTCCCTGAGGCTGATATGACAAGATGTGATTCCCAGTGATCTGCTCTGCCATGCTGTCCCTACCACGAAGAAACTTCCTCTCAAAACTTTAAACCAGAAATAGGCCCCTTCCTCCCATAAGCTGCTTCTGGTCAGGTGTTTTGTCCCAGCAATGGGAAGGTGACTGCTATAGTCAGCCAGGACACTCTGGGGATCCACCCATCTCTGTCTCCAAGCACTTGGACAACATACATGCACCATCACACCTGGCATTTTATGTGGGTGCTGAGATCTGAACTCAGATCCTCATGCTTACCCAGAAAGTACTTTATCACCTGAGCCGTGTCCCCTGCCCCAGAATTCATCATCTTTCTATGTGATTTCCACTTACAAATTACAAACCCAATAGAATCTTAAAAGAGAAATCAAGATGGGCCATTCAATTCAATCTGCATTTCTGGCTTTAAAATTTGAACAGCAAGGCACAAATGTTCAAAGGCTTCATACTTTTTCAGAACATGGCAGGACCACAAAAATCTTGATTTTCATCTTTTATTAGTCACACAACCCCCAGGAAGCTTTTGAGAAATTCCTCTTCTTGATAGAGGTCCCCACCTCCGCTGATCACGAAGCCCCAGGGAGGACCCCACTTGCATGTGTGTGGCCAGCAGCAGGCACAGGGACACATGTGACTTGAAGAGCTTCTGAACAGCCTTTCAGTGTGGGCTAATAAAGAGATCCACAGAGAAGAACTGAGGACATTGGCTTCAGTCATTCTTGCCCCTAAACAAAATGGCAGAGAGCTAGCAATCTGGCAGTTTGTCCAGCTCAGGATTCTTAATGCCAGTGAGTAGGTTTGGCTCTCCTTCTTGGCTCCAGGGCTGTTTGGCTCTTTGGTATCATCTCTCTGAGGGCCCTGAATCCACTGGCAGGCCTCTGGATCTTAGAGAAATGGGGCTGTGAAATCTATGAAGCTTATTCTGATGATCCTTGTCACATTGAGCAGATGGTGGCATTTACCAGCCGATTGGTGAGGAGTGCATTGCTCTCAGCCACAGATGGGCCAGGAAGCCCTCTTAGCTGCAGCCCCCCACCCTCTCATGCACACGCTGTGTTGGTTAGTTACTCCCTCACTCTGTTCTCATGGCACTTATGTTTGCCTCTCTTTGATGCTACTCACTGGTGGTGGTTATCATAATCTGTCTTGTTCCCTATAAGGTTGTCAACTCTTCAGGGACAGAACCTTGACTTTCACACTCAGGGTTAAGAGATTCACCAGAAAGTTCAAGGTCACAAACCTTTCAAGTAGCAGGGAGGTAGCATTCTGAGCCTCATCCAAAGCTTAGGCTCTTAATTGGAAGGCTGTCTTGTCATAGAAACCATAATAGTTCTCTGATAGCAAAATAATGTGCATGAAATAGTTGATCATCCACTAATTACTATAGTAATTGGTTATTGGGCCCTTAGAATCTGTGCTAATCTTTTTATAGACATTTAAGTTAATCCATCCAGCAGTCGTATACATGGTAATATCACCATCATTTTTGGATAAGAACACTGTGAGTTGTAAATGCTAACTGACTTCCCAACCAAGCTGATCCACAGCCTGATCTTCTCTGCCATCTATAGGTCCTTATTTTGACTTGCCTAGGCCCAACCCCTATAGGTCAGTTGTTACCTTGGACATAACAGGCACACAAAGGGATAAGCCACATACAAACATACAAACAATTATATGTGAATGGATGCTTGGATAAATAGATGGATGGAAATATACATTCAAATTATAGAATTTCTTTATGTGTAGTCTTACATTTCATTTGAACTTGCTTAGAAGGAACTGTTAGAAACCACCAGCTCTATCTTCTGTCAGGCTCTCTCAACACACATATATATCATACATACATACATATGTGTATGCACACACATGCCTGCTTGCATACATATGCTCCCTGGTGTACACATACTTCCTAGGTTATGGTGAAGGAAATGGCACTGTTAAGGCCTTCTAACACACAGACAATTATGGTGGTGGTATTTGTAGGATTAGTACCTTACATTACTGTGTCCTGTGTGTTTAGCATATTGTGATTGGATTAACCTGAAGTGGTTTGACAGATGTCAATCTCTTTCCCCATGTGGGAGGGAACTGATTGTCACAGTGGCTCATGGGAGACAGGCTGGGTTCAAAGGCAAGACTCCTGTTTCCTGACTGAGTGCAATTTCTAACTTTCTAGTTTTCAGACTGTGATAAATAGAGGTGTCCCAGAAACTTTCATAATTAATGGGATGAAAGGCCCCCAAAACCTAGATTTTGCTTAAGCTGTAGTTGCTCTGCTTTTATTTGACTGCTTTGTAGGGTTTGGCATGCCATTCTGTTTTACAAGGAGGTCTAACAGTTTGCTGGTGCTGTGTAACAACTATTAGCACCCTGCCAGTCCCCATTGCCCATGCAAATGTGCATGGTGGGGTTTGGCTGAATTCTGCAGAGCAGCTGCGCCCCAGGTGCAGCGATGGGGCAGCAGGGAGACTGCTCTAAAGGCCTGTCATCCTCCTTGGCCCCTCGGCTATTTGGGGCATATTCCTTGCATCTGCTTTCAGGCTTAGGCTTGGCACTGGTGTGCCAATCACATGCCCAATCTCAAAGTCAAGGGGCTCATCATGAGGCAATGGCAAGGCTATAAATGAAGAGAGGTGAGGGTTTAGGGCCAATATAATGTGATCATCCATAAGTCCTTGAACAAGTGCAATGCTATGGCCCTATCTGAATGAGAAAGAGATCTACATGGGGCGGCTACTGTATTTTAAGGATAGAAAATTTGTACTCTGAGGTAATCAGGACTAGCTTGAATTGTGGTCAGTGTTCTGAACTTCATGGCTAACTTGGGTATAGTGGCTGTATGAGTGTGTGTGTGTGTGTGTGTGTGTGAGAGAGAGAGAGAGAGAGAGAGAGAGAGAGAGAGAGAGATCTATATGGCACACAACACACATCTCCATCTACCAACCCTGTGACCTTCTGCCCTTGCTTTATTCTATGTCCTACCTTCCTCTCCTGTCACCACCAGCCCCGGGCATCTTCATGAAGTGGGTCCACCGATCGACTTACTCTCCCCTGCTGTTGACTTGGTTATTATTACTCAGGCCCACTCCATGTCTGAGCTCTGAGTCTACTTGCTGAAAGCCATTGTTAGGCTGGTTACCAAAGCCTGTGGTAGTTTGTACCTTGTGACCTCTGCCTGGCTAATTGGCCTTCATAAACTGTCAGATTCTGCTGAGGTCATTTAATTCTGTCTTCTTTGCAATGGGGTTCAAGCTAAATGGATAAAAGGCCAAGTGATGTGAAATCTGCCATAGAATTTAATATGCCAGCATCACTGTCATCTTAAAAGTGGAAAAAAAAACTTGGTGCAGGAGTTACTCAGCAGAATATTTATTGAAATGAGCTCAGTGGGAGTTTCTAAATACATATGCAGAATATTTAAATGCATAGAGTTATGGTCACAAAATAAGAATTAGTCCTGAGGATTGGCGCAGACAGAACATCCCCATCTTACAGAAGGCTGTTTCCCCAGTAAGTTTAATTACTTCTGTGATAATCAGCGAGAAAGGCAAACCAAGCACACAAGTGTTGCAAGGGTCTCAGAGAGTCTGAGTGGGAGGGTAACTACCTTGCAGGGTGAGCTATTACAGTGAAGGGAAGTCACAATCATCAGGGATGTAGAAAACCATGCATCTCATTCTTTTAGCCCAAGCACAACTCCATAGCATTTAGGAAGGGGGAAGGAGCACGACCATGGGCCTGAGGTAACCATGATTCTAATTGTCTAATTATCCAGAATCAACACTGAGTGTGTCTCCACTAAATCCACTTCTTTCCAATAAGAAACCTTCCACCTGGTTTTCAGCTGTGGCAATCTTGTTGACTCAGGTCAGAATATAGGAGGAGGTTCTACAAAGGCCACCAAATCTTGGAGCAGAGAAGCGCAACAGTGTGGAATATTCCACAGGATCTGTTATCTGGATTGGACTGGTTCTGGTGACACCCTCGATGGAAGGTAGTAACACCTGCATCTGACGCCAGGCCTGATGTAGGTCAGCAAGGAGGGAGCGGCAGCTGAAAGCTGCAGAATCAAAGACACATGAGAACCAGGGCAGACTAGCTGGAATCCCAGAGGATGGAGGCGAGTCTGTGTTCATTTCGCATTGCCTTCACACAACCTTCATGATGGGGTGACCTCCAGGAGAAGCTGACTGCCCTTCAGTGTGGAACTAGGCGCACATCTGGCAGAGTCAGAGGATGGAAGGAGATCTGGAAAGGGCTGGACAGGCCTCTCTGTTGCCCTGGCCGCCCAGAGGAAAAGAATAACACTCAGGAGCTCCGGTCTTCCAGTGCCCCAGTGCAAAAGAAAGACTACAACTGCTCCTTCAGGTCCTTCTCCCAAATCTCATACACAGTGCCTCTTGGATCCATGCTGCATGAGAGCCAGACCAACCTTTGCTAGGTTGTCTGATCTAAGTCAGCCATGCCCAGTGTCACTAAACCCATTATCACCCATGGAATAATCTCTCTTGGTTCATGGCATTATAAGGGCCAGTCTTTACCAAGTTTCCTCACCAGAACATGAGATTCTTGGATGCAAACATTAATTTTGCACTCCCTGCTCTAAAGATCTGCTTACCTGATGGGAATTTTCAAACTATGGAATTTGTAATGGCTGATCAATAATGTAGTTATGCTGAGACACCTCAAGGTAAGTGGATATGAATATTGTGCATACGTGTATCTTGAAAAAAATATACAGAGGTCACAGAGACATTTGACCAGGGAGGGGAGAAATCTGATTCATGCTTTCAAAGGCCCATACTGGCTGATATATACAAAACACCCAAAGCCCAAATCATGCTTAATGGGGAAAGACTCAAGGAGTTCTCATTAAATTTAGGAATAAGAGAGGTGTGCCCACTCTCCACCACTGCTCTTCAACATAGTGATTTAGCCCTCATGCCTTCATGAGGTTTTATTTTTCACTGGTTTATATATGAATTACACATGAGCATTTGTTTTACTCAGAGAAGAGGCATGCTATTGCTTCTGGAAGAAAGATTTCATCTTGGACTGCCTTTTATATACCTCATTGAACAGCAGTGGAGAAGCAGCTGAAAAGAAGCATCGTGCTGCAGTCTGCAGAGAGACAGGACTTCCAACAGCCTGAGACAGGACAGCAGATCCAGGATTCAAAAATACCTTCTGAGGTCAGAACAGGGAACTAGGCACACATCTGGTCTGAGACTCCAAGGTACCTGAGGCAGTCTGAGGTGTTCTCTGAGTGACAGCTGAGCATGGCAACAGACTTTTCTTCCTCCCCCCCCTTTCTCTCTTCTTTCTTTCTGACTCAAGGAGTAGGGAGGGGAATGGCTTAAGCATGAGGCTAAACCAACTTAAGTTCAAAAACCTAAAATCCTCATGAGCATACTGTAACCTATTGAGCAAGTAGTGGGCGTTGACTGGCAAGAGGGGCCATGAATAGTAGGGGAGAGAGTCTAAGCCTGTGAATAACTGATCAGTCTGACAACCCCTGGTCCCAGCCACCGGTTCCTTCCCTCACTGAGCTGTTGACCAAAGTGACCCATGAGGTTCCAAAAACAAGACAGAATTCTGTCAAGCTCTTGAATGACCTCCCCAGGCCTGAGGCAAAACCCTGTTGCTGAAGAAACCACAGAAAGCCATCAATTAGCATTGAGAGACCCTTCAAGGTCCTGAACGGTATCCAGCACCCAGATGGTAGTTAGTGCAGTGCTAGAAGGCACTGCACAAGCTGCCAGGGGAAGCTGATCAATGACACTGGAGTAAACAGGGATTTCTTAATGAAGATCATGAGGTACTCAGGTATAATTAATTACTTAGGATAAGCAATTTTAACAATGCAGAAAAATACTATACTGGTTTTAGTTATACTATCAGTTGTAAAGCTATAAAGTGTAAGCTAGTTTTGTGTTTAGGAAATTATTTATTTGGGAAAACAAATGATTATCCAGAATGCTTTTCTAAAAGTTATGAGACTTTACTATTAGGTATAGTTCTAGTGGAATCTTCCAAAGGACATTCATCCATTTTTTGTTTGTTTCAGTGCATGTTTTCTCCAGAGATATTGCCTATTTTTGAATTATACAGCAAGGGTTCCAAGACACATAAAAGTGGAAAGATCTGAGACTGGTGTAAATGAGTTATACAGAGAAGAAATGAAGTCCATGGAGGGCTGAGGATGGCAGATGCAGGCAGGACAGGGAAGAAAGGAGAGCATGTGAGCCAGCTGAGGAGTAACTTGGAGGGGGTCAAGTTGTGTTCGTTTGTTTGGAGGGGGGGAGAGAGGTTGAGATAGCCCAGGCCACCTGGAACTTAATCTGTAGTCCCAGGCTAGCCTTGAATTTATAGTAATCCTCCTACCACATCCTGCTAAGTGCTTGGGATGAAAGGCATGCCCTACTATGCCTGGCCAAGATGAGATTTTTCAAAACAGTTCAATAAAGTAGTTGATGGGCTGGAGAGATGGTTCCATAGTTAAGGTGCTTGCCTGCAAAGCCTAATGACCTGGGGTTCAGTTCCCCAGTACCCACATAAATTAGCCAGATGCACAAAGTGGCATATGCATCTGGAGTTCGTTTGCAGAGGATGGAGGCCCTGGCATGCCCATTCCCTATATCTGTCTCTCTTCTCTCTATCTCTGCTTACAAATAAATAAAATATTTTTTTTAAAGAAGAAAGTAGTTGACTTAGTGAATGGGCAAAAACTGGTAATGCAAGGATTTTTTGATTGTCTTTTTAATTATCTTCTTGATGAGACAAAATACCTGACAAAAATCAATTTAAGGAAAGAAGGGTTTATTTCAACTCAGTTCCAGGTTAGGGTCCATGGTAGCACAAAAGGCCCTGGGCAGGAGCTGAAATCATTCAGTCTAACAGTGAGGAAGCAAAGAGCCCCGAGAGCTAAATATGCAGCTGGCTTTCTCCTTTTGATAAAGTCCAAGAATCCAGCTCAGGATATAGCACCACCCACAGCTCGATTGGGTCCTCCTACCTTAACTGACCCAATCTAGAAAACACTTCACAGATATTATGAGAGGTTTGCTTTCAGAGTGCTTTTAAAGCCTGTTAAGTTAACTATCACAAGCCTGCCACTTGTCAATTTGACACTCAGACACAATACTTTTAACCCATAACCTTCCACCCCTTATCCCCATAGGCTCATGACCATCTCATAATGCAAAATGTATTCAGTCCAACTTCAAATGTCCTCCTGGTTTTTTTTTAACAGTTCCAACTTTTTTTCAAAAGTGCAAGTAACAGAGTCTCTACTGAGACTCAGGTAAAATCTTAACTGTGAGACCTTACAACATTAGTAAAAAGGTGTTATAAACTTCCAACACGACTGGAACAAAGTTAACCTTCCTAATCCAAAAAGGAAGAATGGGGGCATAGAAAGGAATTATTCAACCAAAGCAAGACTGGAAGCCAGCAGGAAAAACTCTAAATCTTACAGCTCCAACTGGGATTCTTCATGAAATTCTCAAGACTCCAAAAGGCTTGAGCAGATCCATCCCTTCCAGCTGTATGGCCTTTGGCCTCTCATGTGGGGCCACATCTGTCCCAGACCCACAGCTTTTCTTGGCAGATGTCTTGTGGTCCTGGCATCTCTGGTATCCTGAAGTCTCCATTGCAACTTAGGATTCAACTTCATAACTTGATGCTGTGGCCTCCCAGGGTTTCCTTGCAGGGATAATCCTGCCTTACATGGTTTAGCATTAGTGGATGTCCAGAATTGTGGTGAAATACTCCATGACCTTCTCAATCTTGTATCTTTCATTCTTCCAAAACCAGTACCATGTGGGCTATGCCTTCCATCAGTTGGGTTTGTCTTTAGGGCATCTTTTTCTATGGTCCTAGGACAGAACAGTAGCCTTCACTTTAATGGGGGTAATCTCTTAACAATTGCTATTAAAAGGGCTGCAATCTCTGAGCCTGGGACTTTAAATTGCTTTCATTTCTTCCTATGTAAAACTTTACATTTTTCATATCTCTCTACTCTGTATTTTCCTCTCTATATTGTAGACATGAATCAGGGCAGAAAAAAGAATTCACACCACAGATCCAATGTCGTTCTGTCTTGAAACTTTCTCTGTCAAACACATTAGTTCTTTGCTTCTAAATTCAACTTTGCTCAAGCTTGCAAGACAAGGGCAGAACTCTCTGCCAGAATACCACTCAAAATAGTTTCTAATAGTGTCCTTGTAGTCGATATTTCTCTTGGCCTTCTGGTCTTCTCAACTCCCTCAGAATGGCCCATTAAGTCCTGCTTACAGTATTATAAGGCTTATGCAGTATAAAGTTCCAAACCCTTCTACATTATTCCAGCTTAAAACCAGTTCCAAAAGACTAAGAACCACATGGTCAGGTTTATTGTAACAATGACCCCACTTCTTAGTACCAATTTTCTATATCAGTTACCTTTACATTACTGAGACAAAATACGTGACAAAAATCAGTTTTGGGGAGGAAAGACTTATTTCAACTCACAGTTTCAGGTTACAGTTCATCATGGCAGGAATACATAGGGACAGGACCTTGTTACATTCAGCCTAAGGGTGAGGAAGCAGAGTAGAGTGAGGAATGCTGCTGCTCAGCTACCTGTTACCTTTTTATGTAGTCCAGGAACTCATCCAGTGGGATAATACCTCCCACAGTCAGGGAGGGTCCTCCCACCTGAACTAATCTGATCTAAGAAATTCCTAGGTCATCACCAGAGATATATTTCCATGGTGGTTCTAAATCCTGTCAACTTGGCAAGCTGAGGATAAGCATCACAGTTGTATTTAGGAAACCAAACCATACCCCACTGGTTGTGACAGGAAGTCAGCAATAGCTTCCATGGGCTTGTGTGCTAGAGATAGATTTGTTGCGGCAAGATTTATAAAGTTGACTATTAATTCTTGTAAATTATATTTCCCATAAATGTCCTATAGGTTCTGTTATTTTTGTGAAGAGTCTGAATTTTCACTTGGCTTGAACATTTAGTCCTATGCACTCACAAATATAATTTAGCCTATATTGATTTTAGCCTTTCATGCACATTAACTATTCTTTTTTTTTGAGACAAAATTTCATTGTATACTCCTGGCTGGTCTAGTTCTTGCCATGAAGGCCAGACTGCCTCAAACTTGGGGTGATCCTCCTGCTTTTACCTCCCAAGTGCTAGAACTGTATACAGGCATGATCCACCAAGCCTGGCAAGCTACAAAGACTATTCTTGGTATTAGACATGTAACAGAGGACAAAGAAAAAGGATGCATACACACATCCACACACTCAGGCATGCATGCATGTATGTTCACATGGAGACTGGTTACAATTTGGAAGTGAGGATATAGGCTTATGTACAGCAGACCGATGTAAAATATGAATATCTGGTGTGTCCTAATGAGCATATACAAATTTCTAATGGATTTAGTAAAGTTTGTAAAAGATGTGAACTTCCATTTAGTTTAAGAGAAAAGACTGAAGCCCTGACAGATGAATCAGCAAGCGGACAGAGCCTGAGCAGAGTGCAGAGCTAGGGGTTGATGATTTGTTTTTTGTCAGGACAATAGATTCCTGTGATTAGGTCTTTGGGGGAAGTAGAACTCTTAGAGAGCAATTGTGAAGGTCTTGCTGATACATTTGTGCTGTATTTTCCATGTCATTCAAGATTTAGAAGGATTTGAGTAGGCGATTCTCAAGGAAAATGTCAAGGTCATAATTTAGATGGAGATAATGCAATAGTGTCCTTAAAATTCTCAAGAAGCACTAAGATCCTGTGATCTGAAAAGAACATATAGGTTGTCCTTGAGCTGGTTTTCCAATAGTATTTTTTAACAGTGGAAATCTTCTAATGTCTCATCTATAAAACAGATAGAAGGACAGTTCTGATGGAATCGGATAGGGAGAATCTTGGATTGTCTGTTGTCTCTGTCTTCACTCTTATAGCAAACTATATGGTACCCACAAAAGAAAGCTCAAAATCATGGGATAGCCTGCTATTTTAAAGGCGAGATAACTCAAAAGAGATGAAAATGTATGTTTATAAAAAGACACAATCTATCTAGAAGATGGTGGCCGAGTAACAACTTCGCCAGGACTCTCCTAAAGGATACAACGAGAGAGGTGTGGCCCATCTAACCTTACCAACCAACCTTAGGCCGATGGATGAGATCCTGACAAGAGAGGAGCCACCACAGTCATATCAGGGAGGATCCATAAGGAACTCAGCAGACAATGAATGATGAACAAGGGACCTATAACCAC
>PVHP010041509.1:0-15386 GCA_004024765.1 Zapus hudsonius | reverse complement strand
CAGAGGCATGGCCAGGAGAACCTGGCTGAATACTAGGCTATCCATGGTCCCCTGTCACAAGGACTGATCCAGACGACCCATGGAGGAGGTTATCCAGTGGAGGGGGGAGGGGAGGGCAGTGGGGAATTGGGGATAACAACTCATTGTTTGCCCACTAAATGTTGTAACTCATTATGGACAATAAATTTTAAAAAAAAAATTAAAAAAAAAACTAATAGAAAAGCTAAGTGGCATTTCTTGCAACATGGTGAAAATGATAGTCTATGTCTCACAGTAGATATTTGAAACTTGGTCTGAATTACAGAAGCAAATAACAATAATTACTTTCCTTTGTACAAAACAAGGGTTTCTGCCTGACCTCCCATCCATAAGGAGCTCAAATAGAACCTCATTTTGACATGAATGTTTGACTTTACTAAAAATTAGCATAAATTCTAAATTGACACATTAAAAGGAAATCACAGGAATGTAAAAAGTGAATATAATGTCCTTAAGGCCAAAACTCTGACATAGAATGAAGTAGGGTTTAATCCAGAGATTGGGAAAAAACTCCACATTAAAAAAAAACAGAGCTACAACCTTTCTGCTTTCATTTTTAACAACTGACACTGATTTTAATTATTTATGATAATCATTCAAAGTATATTTTTAAAAATATTTTATTTATTCATTTTCAACCAGAGAGAGAGACAGAGAGACAGAGAGACAGAGAGAGAGCACCAGAGCCACCACCTTGTGGGTCTGGCATATATGGGTACTGGGGAATTGAACCGGGGGCCTTAGGCACTGGAGGCAAGTGCCTTAACCACTGAGCAATCTCTCCAGCCCTCAAAGTATATTTTTAATATTAACGAAGTCTTAAGGAACTGAACCCACCTGACAGCCTTGATCTGTGTAATCTTGGCTGAGAAATGTGATGTAATCACCAAGTTCTCAATGAGAATGATGTAGCTTATCAGTTAAGAAAGTGAAAATTAGAACATTTCTCTTCTGTCTGAGGCTTTTAGTTACATATTTGAAACCATGTTTTAAGCCATTAAAGTCCTTTTAAGCTGTATGATCATGCTTCAGTCCTGACAGATGACAAATCTAAGGTCCCTAGAAGTTAAATTACTTGTCTGAGCTTAAGTACAGAGTAATATCAAGGTCAGGATTGAGACGTAAGTAAACCCTTAATTCTTGCCCCTCGCCATCTGGCAGAGTAAAGCTGTATGAGAAAGCACAGAGGTTGAATACCCCTCTCCTAATTCTTCTTAAAAAAATTTTTAGCATACAAAGAATTAAGTTTCATTATGGTGTTTTCAAACAAATGCTGTGTCTTATTTCCCTTTTTCCCTCTTTCTCCATCTCTCCCTCTGTGTATGTCCCTCCCCTGCATCGCCACCTTTCTGCTTTCACACTCTTTCCTTTGGACCTCTCCCTGCTCCTTCTCCTCACCTCTCGCTTCCTTCTCACCATCTCCTGTCTCAGTGATAGCCTGTATTCACTCTCACATCCTCCTATTAACATACATATAAACATTAAAAGATATGATCCCCATAGGACATTTTTGTCTTTCTGAGCCCAGGTTACCTCTCCTAGTATCATTATTTTTCACTTCTAGCCATTTTCCTGTGAGTTTCATGACTTCATTTTTTTTACAGCTGAGCAAAATTCCATTGTGTTTATGCAAAATCTCATTTCCCATTCATCAGCTACTGGACTAGGTTGATTCCATTACTCAGCTATTGTAAATAGAGAACAATGTGCATAGATGTGCAAGTAACTAACTCCAGGCCATGATACAGCCTACAGAATGGGAGAAAGTGTACGCCAGCTATTCCTCCGACAGGGGGCTCAATCTAGAAAATATAAGGAAATGCAAAAATTAAACACCTCCCCCCACTGGTAAACAAATGGACTAATGAAATGAACAGACAGTTCTCAAAGGAGGAATCACAAATGGCCAGCAGATATTTTAAATGAAATGTTCAACATCCTTAGCCAACAGGGAAATGCAACTTAGAGCCGCCTCTCTTCCTTCCTTAGACGCTCTCACTCCCCTTCTCCTCCAATGTGTGTAGCATAATCCAAACTCCCTGATTTGTCTCCTCAAGCTCATGCACGGAGCTTCCTCTCACATGGAAATGGCTCTTCACTGAGGGCTGACCTCTCTCCTCCTCTAAGGTGATGAGTACTCAGGACGCAGTCCTCAGATCTGCACTCCGCTGTAACCGCCTTGTCATCTCACATGGATGATGTGGTAACTTTATCGATAGCCACTGAATCTACGCATCATATATCTAAAGTCTGGTGCACAGGATCAGCAAATTTTGTTGAGTGGAAGAATGAATGGAAAGTTGGAGAGAAAAATGAATAGATGATAGAATAAGTGACCAAATGTGTAGAAATGAGTGGATTCATCCATTTTTTTCTCCAGCTAAGTCTTTTTCCTAGCATTTTAGAAAACATATTTAATAAAGCATAATCATGGGGAACTATTTTAAGAATCAAAATGTTTCTAGACACACAGATTTCTATTCTCTAATTTATTTTCATTATGCTCTGTAAAAAAAAGTCGGGAAAAATTTAAGACGATGACACATTTCACAACACATGTGAGTACAACACTTCACTGTATCTTCTTTTAATTAACTTTAAATTTTTATTTACTTTATTCATTTTTTTATTCGGTGTGTGTAGGCACACCTGGAGACCAGAGGACAAACTTTCTGGTCAGTCCTTGCCTTCTACTTCATTTGAGGCAGGGCTTTCTTTATTGCTTTTCACCTGGAAATTCTCTTTTCTCTTCCTCCCTTTCTGCTGTAGGTATGTCGGGATTGCAGAAGCCTGACACAGCTTCCAGCTTTTACATGAGTTCTAGGGAACTGAACTCAGGTACTCAGAATGATGCAGCAAGTGCTTTATCCACTGAGCCATGGCTCCAGATGAAACTCATCTCTATTTCTTAAAATGTAAAATGTAAAATGTGTTTGTGCTCCACAGATGAATCACTAGTCTGCAGAGATATTTGACTCTACAGAGGACATGTGGCCATAGATGTCTTCCCCAACAGGTGCCTTATGTGACCCTTTCCCTATCATTCTCAACGGATTCTTTTCCCTTCTTTTTTTCTGTCTATATTGGTAGGGAATCACCATAGCAACAATCTGAAATAAATCAATTCAGCTCCTACTCTCTGGATGTTACAGCCTTGTTCAGAGGTCAGATTTCAAAGAAAGCAAAAAGACCGAAGCTCCTGACAGATAAAGGAGGCAGAATTTCCCGCTAGCCTGAATAGCACCGATGAAAGGAAGCAAAAAGTGATCTCATCACACAAGTTCAGAGGGAGACAGCAGGAAAGAAAGAAAGAAAGAAGAAAGAAAGAAAGAAAGAAAGAAAGAAAGAAAGAAAGAAAGAAAGAAAGAAAGAAAGAAAGAAAGAAAGAAAGAAAGAAAGAAAGAAAGAAAGGAAGGAAGGAAGGAAGAAAGAGAGAGAGAGAGAGAGAGAGAAAGAAAGAAAGAGAGAAAGAAAGAGAGAAAGAAAGAGAGAAAGAAAGCTTTCTTTCTGAGTAGATTTTTATGCATCTGTGACCATTGCCAGAAAAAAATACACATGGAAACAATTTAAGCAAATAAAAAGAGAATAAACATGTTTATTCGAAATGAGGCAATCTCTTCATAACTGATTCTTTAAAGATAAAGATATTTTCTTTAATAAGTCATTCATCTATTTGATTTTTAAATTAACAACACTCTGTCTTTGCTACTCAAAGAACCAATATCTTAGAACACCTGACCCATTTTACACTATTATTTTAAATGCAACAAAATTGTGTGTGTGTGTGTGTGTGTGTGTGTGTGTGTGTGTGTGTGTGTGTGTGTGTAAGACTGAAAAATCTATCAGAAATCAGAGGATCTGGGAGTTAGTGGTATCTCAGTCATTCACAGTACAGTGTTACCAGAAATAGGTTACTTGATATCTCCATTCCTCTCTCTTGCACTAGTGGAAGAAGCCACCTATGCCTCTATCTTACTGTGTCATTAGGAGGATTCATGGGATAGTCTGTCATAATTCTGCTCTCCTTGTGGTCAGTACCAGAGATCCTTCTGAAGCCTAAATCCTACTAGGGTGCTGGGAGCTGCTCTGTGCTTGCAGGCAGTCAGGTCGAATGCCCTGCAGGCATGTGATGTCTCTTTAGATAACGGTGGCACTTAAAGATGAGGAGATCAGGGAAGAAGGGCGGAGAGGTTAAAATTTGCTACCAGATCTGAAAGTAAATTCATGACCCAGATTGTCTGAGTCACCTCACCTATGCTTTGTTGTGGGTAATATGGTTATGTCCCCTTCAAAATTCACACTGAAACTCAATTCCCAATAAATTAGTGTTAAGGATTTTGAGGGCTGGAGAGATGGCTTAGGGATTGAGGCATTTAGGGACCAGGACTTAAACCTCTTTGAATGTTAAAGCTAACAATACACTAACAATACACATTTTATGTAGGTCTACATGTTTAATGTCGCTCTGCTCTGGACCAGTGAGCACTGCAGAACAAGGGTGTGATAAGTGCCTTCTTCACACCTTACCGCTGACTATGACACTGAAAGGGTGACCTCAGTGCTCTGTCCCCAAAACATAAATTTTCATTCTCAAGAGCTGCTGTGTGGCTATGACTATGGAAGTCAGATGCTCAACAAATATAACAATAGAGCTAAAACAGTTCGGCCACATGGGAATGAATTTGTATTCTCACAGAAACCATGCCATGCACAGTGATGACAAATGTCCACTTAACCAACCACACCTACTATATGCCAATTCTAAGAATATGTAACACAGGATCACAGAGCTTTCAGGCTGTAGCGCTGCTGTGACTTTAAAACATGGTTATAATGATCACGTGGTTGTGATTATCAAGAGATTCAGCAGGATGGGAGAAAATGAAAATTCTATATTTTGGCCATAATTTGGCAACACACTCCCAAAATAATGTCTGCTCCCATCCAGGCCTTTAAGGTGACAACTGGCCACTAGAGCACTTCAAGACCATCAATATCTACACAATGCAGCTTTCTTACACATAGCCTGGAAGGTCCCAGCACCTGCTGTGAACAACACGGGAGCCCCATGTTCTCAGGGGTCACAAAGAGGATGCATTTATATATTTTTTGTAAATCCCTGAGCAGCCTGGGGAACTCAGAGGAAGCTGGTTCAACCATGATTGGTTGCAGACACTCGAGTTTATAAAAGTAAATTACAATGAATTACAATGAATCAGATAGTTATGCTCATTTCAAGGAACTGTGACCACCCACTGTTCAAATGAGGAAACTGAGCAGTAAGGGGTAAGGTAATTAGCACAGAGGCCTTACTGGTGAGGAAGCTGCAGAATGCAAGGTTTATCCATGACTGAAATTAGCAAAGCAACAGACTACAGGAAAAGCCTGCGTGGCACCGATCAAATTTCATGTGCAATCACAGAAGGAAGACAGAGAATATTCTAATAGGTTTACTGATCGAGATGTCCAGTCTCTTGATACATGACATGATTTTCTTATCTACAAATGGGTTGGGTCACATACATTGATATCCTGGGATGCATGTAGTCTGAGACCACAGGTTAGATTTGTCCATTAAATTAACAAAAATAATTTGTTCCCTAAAAGTGGCTAAATTCATGACTTAGTAAAATGAAAGGCCAAGTCTATGGGATGTCTGGAATTGATTCTAGCAGCTCCATTGGAATTGGTCCATCCACGCCTGTGTTACATACTCTTAGAATTGGCATATATTAGGTGTTGGTAGTCTAAGTGAACCTTCAGTGCCTCATGTGGTGTTGGCCAGCATGCTCATTCTGGAGCCTGTGTCAAAGCCCCTGTAGAATGTGTCAATATTCTCTCACATTCCAGGTGTGAATTTAGATGATTCAGTGAAAATGGCCTATCAGTCCACACCATGGACCAGCAGACAGTTAGAAAAGGGCACCTTGCATTTGCTACTCCTTAAAATACAAAAGGTACAAGAGGCTTGTAATAAGCTGAGTGGGACCCACACACGTATGCACAAAGCCTTCCAGCTGGTCTGCCCCCAATGGCTTGTCTCTGAGCCTCCTTTCCTTCTGGTTTGCTGGGCAGCTGTGAATGCTAGATTGAGTGTGGTCTTACTCATATCACATAGACTATACCATACACGTGTGATCCCTAGTGTGAACCAAGGCTTTGGCTGCTGGATGTAATGGATGCACCCCTGCACTGAGGGATCTTGAGAGAGGGAGAGGCTCTGTGTCACCTGAGGGCAGCGGTATATGGGGACTCTGTCCTTTCTGCTCAATTTTGCTGTGTCCCTTAAATAGCTCTGAAACATGGTCTGTTAAATGCAAGTTTATAGTCTACCATTTTCATGACTTCAGGGGCTCTGTCAGACTTGAGTTTGCCTCCTGGCTGTGTTCATCATGTGGAACTCCAGGCAACATGATTTTGCTATGCTGTCTTTATTATGAAATTAGGCCTAAGGCTAAGTCCCATATTCAGCCCTCCCTCCAGCTGCAACCACTAAGCAGTGTGTAGGGGAGACTATAAGACCCTTAAGTTTGAAATAAACTTTTGTTCAAAGCCCACCTGATTGCAGGAGCTTCAGATTGGGTGAGTGGTGAGGAGGGTATCACCTTTGAGAAGCCCTCCTACAAGGAGCCCTGCCTACAGGTGCTGGGCTTCTGAGCTCTGTGGTGGCCCCTTAGGATGTTGTTCCTGCCAGTTTTCATAGATTGCCCTCATTGGGTCAGCCCACCCAAGCAGCACTTTGGCAAGTAGACTTCAGCCATGGACAAAGTCCTGTGAAACAGATCCTATGAAAGTAAACCATTGGACAGTAGAGATATGTGCAAACTGTTCCAGAATAAAGCAAGTGTCCGGAAGACCAAGTGAAAACTGGGACACATCCAACTCAGTCCCACAGTAAAAGGACTAACAATATGTCACCCCACAAAGTGTGGATAAGAAAGGAAATAAACATGAAAATAGCACATTCTTTTTTTTTTCTCATTTTGTTACTTCAGGACCAGTGCTGACAGAACTTAAGATTCATGTCTTCATCAATATGTCAGTGTGCAGAAGTAAATAAACTTCTAACACTCTTACTAGCAGAAACCAAGGAAGAAAGTGCTTCTTGAGTTCATATCCTTTCCATACTTGGGGAAATCCATTTTATAAAGTTATGGATAGGAATGTATAGCTTCACTTTAATATTGGTTTGGCTTCTTAAGGAAATAAAGGCATCTGTTTCAAAACATTAAAGAAAGAGAAACTGTTCAATTCTAGGACAATTGACAAATAGATTATAGATTTTTGTCTCCAGGATCTCATGATTGGAAGCAAGTGCTTTTCATATGAAAACCAATTTAACAAAAGGTCCTGAAATTGCTTCTTATCAAAGAATACTATGAATAAATATGTACACAAAATTACATATGAAATGTCAGGTTGAGAGTATCAATCCCATATACATGAGCGAGTAAACATCTGGAGGTACTAGAATATACCTTCCAGGTGAGCTTGAATGCCAGGAGGGTAGTCATAGACCCCAAGTCAAACTACCTCCAGTCAATAATGTACACACAAGGCCATCCTTGCTCAAGTAAGGGTCTACCCTACCTCATACCAGAGCCTTGTGATGGTTAATATTCATTGTCAGCTTGACTGGATTTAGAATCACCTACTGGTGTGTCCATGGCCTGGGGTCTTGGAGCGAATGAGCCCCAGTGTTCAGCTCTCTCGGCTTCCTGGCTGTGAATTCAATGTGGTACCTGCCTGAAGCACGTCCTGCCATGACTTTTCTGCCATGGTGGACACTACCCTCAAGCGGTAAGCCAAAATAAACCCTTCCGCTGCCTCTTCTCAGGCATTGAGTCACAGTGATAAAAGTAGGTAACTAATACAGACTGAAATCAGATTCACTCTTTTACCCAAACCAGGCTTACTCAAATAAGCACAGAATTCTAGAAGAAAAGTAATACAGTGAAATCAGTGAAATGTGCTCTAGAGAAATGGCAATTTCATTCATCCTAACCCTTGAGTAAATTGCATCATCTTTCTACATTCTATGTTTTTTTTTACTTCTAAAAGAAAAATAGTAACATGGCTTCCAAATCATGATTATGAGGATAAAGATATTTTTATGGGGAGAACAAAATACCCAGCAGATTTCTGGGATCATGTAGGAGGCCCTCTTGTCATTTACTGGCTCTGTCTGACCCAGACCTCATCGGTGAATATATTCATGTTAGTATCTGGTGAGCAGGACGAGACAGGAATGCTCAGAGCTGCAGTCCTTATGGCAAGATGGAGCCTCAAGCTGCCCTCAGTGGACTGTGTGACACAGGCTGTCACTGAGCGTTGTGCTTAGAATGCAAACTGGGGATGTTAATTCCATTCACTTCTCAGTGCTATGGTGGATATAGTAAATAAAAGATGTTTATGAAATTAATCTCTAAATCCTACAGCACTGTAAAGTGTGATTTTGATTATATATAAAGACCAAAGAGAGACAGAGATGCGAAGGATTATGTGGTTATGAGCAAAATCTTTGTTTTGCTTTTGTTTAACAACTGTGTAAGCACACAAAAGAAAAAATCCTGTTTATTTATTTTTTAAATATATATTTATTGTCCATAATGAGTTACATTATTTAGTGGGCAAACAATGCGTCGTTATCCCGAATTCCCCAATTCCTCCCCTCCCCATCCCTGATCAGTTGGATATCCTCTTCCGTGGGCTGTCTGTATTAGTAATCCTGTTTATTTTTTAGAAATTTACTTTACTTTTTATACTAAGGTCATCAGAGATGAAAGGTAGACAGAGACATTTGTTACTGATGTTACAATCGCGACATTCATAAATGTGCACTCACGCACGCATGATTTGATCCAAGTATGTCATCATGGAATTTAAATAAAGCCCAAAAAAGTCAAAAACAAAGGACAGCTGAAGTTACAGAATTGTTTGAAAAAAGTAACTGAAGTTCTGGACCAGATAAGCTGTCTTTTTGTTTTTTGTTTTGTTTTGTGTCTTTAAAAGATATTATTGTCCTATGATAAATCTGATAAAAGCTGGACAATTGGAGTTGTGAAAGCTTAAAAAAAGCAGATCCTCAGGTATTTCTCCCTAGACTGCTACATGAAGTGTGAAGGTCAGAGCACTGACTGTGAAATGTTCTTTAATATTCTTTGTGACCTTCACTCATAAAGCAGTATGAAGGTCACACCAATAGCTCTGTGTATTACTTTTCAACAATAAGTAAACTTGAAGAGTGTGACGGATTTTCTAAAGCTCAGGGTATTTCTTATACCCGTGATTGCTGGCTTCACCTGACACAGAAACATTCTTTGTATTTGTGCTGCCGATTCATGCCATGCTTGAGACCCAGGGCAGCTAGAGGCATGTGGTAACAACATCTAAATATGTTTGTAGTCCTGCCCCACCTTTCTTGGGTTAAATGAGATGCTATAGTCTGAATGTGTTCCTGCAAAGTTAGAATGTTGAGGGCTAGAGAGATGACTCAGTGGTTAGCCTGCAAAAATCTAATGACCTGATTTCAATTCCCCAGTGCCCACGTAAAGCCAGATGCACAAAGTGGCACATGCATCTGGAGTTTGTTTGCAGTGGCTAGGGGCTCTAGTGTGATCTCTCTCTCTCTCTCTCTCTCTCTCTCTCTCTCTCTCTCTCTCTCTCTCTCTCCTTGCAAATAATTAAATAAAAATATTTTTAAAATATGTTGAAAGCCTAATCACAAAGGAATGATTTCAGGAGGTGAGATCTTGAAGAGGCAATTAAACCACAAAAGTAGCGCTGTTCCAAGTCCTTGTAGAAGAGAATACATAGATGGGAAGCAGCTGTCTGAGAAGGGGACCCTGATCAGATACTTGTTCCCAGTCTCCACGACTGTGAGAAATAAATCTTTGTTCCTTTTTTATAAGGCACCCAGTCTATGGCACTTTGTGACAATAGCCCAAGTAGATTTAGAAGCAAGTCTTCTCCCTCAAATAAAGCATTTATACTTTTGCCTGCAAGTGTCTCTGATGAGGGCACACTCAAAGCCATGATTTGGAGCAGTCGGCCAACATCTTTGGACAGATTACATAATCTATAAAGTAGGAGTAATAACATCTTTCCTGGCTGTAGCTCAGTGGTAAGGTCCTTGCCTAACATGCACAGGTCTTGGGTTTAACCAGCAAAGCACACACACACACACACACACACACACACACACACACACACACACACACAGAGAGAGAGAGAGAGAGAGAGAGAGAGAGAGAGAGAGAGAGAGAGAAAGAGAGAATACTCTCTTTCCTCAATGTCTACACTAAGGATGTACTAAGAAAACCAATTCATAAGAATAGCCTGACACTGGGGAGATGGGTCAGTGAATAAATTGCTTGCTGCACAAGCCTCAGGACCAGAGATCAGATCTCCAGACCCCAGATAAAAAGCCTGAAGCCATGTTCAAGCTTCCATAATCCTGGCACCCTAATAGTAAGAAGGAGGTGGAAATAGGAGAATTTCCCAGAAGCTCACAGACCGCTGGCCTGGTGAACACAGTAGTGAGCAAGAACAAGACTGAAGGACAAGGTAGAAGGCAAGGACCAGCATTTGCACATGCACACACACACACACACACACACACACACACATACACACACACATTATACACATACACCATTTTTTAAAAAAGAGTGAGTCACATTACTCATGAAGCAGGGAGCTGTCATAGCACAGCTACAAAACAGGGTGCCTAGGTACAAAATCCTCATGCCTGATGCCTATTGTTCTGTTAGCGTTTCAAAAAATATTTTATTTATTTATTTGCAGTCAGAGAGATACAGGAGAGAGAGAGAGAGAGAGAGAGAGAGAGAGAGAGAGAGAGAGAGAGAGAGAGAGAGAGACTGTAGGAACAACAGAGCCTCTAGCCACTACAAGCAAACTCCACATTTGCCAAGTGGCATTTTGTGCATATGGTTTATATGGGTACTGGGGAATCAAACCCCAGGATTTTAGGCAAGTGCCTTAACCATGGAGAAATCTCTCCAGCCCTTACTTAAAAAAAAAAAAACCGAGCCTCTGTTTCCCCAGATGTCAATGAGGATAATAACAGTAGCTACTCTATTAGGTTATATAGATTTAAGTGAGCTATCATTTTTTAATTATTTAGAACAGCATCTGAAACACATCAAATTCTATATCAATGTTCAGGAACAAATCCTCAATTATTGACTTTTTTCCCCAAAGGTGCTACTCAAGAAATTTGCTCACCATGCTTAGCATACATGAATGTTGCTTCTTGGCTGCCCAAGGTTCCATATGGCAGAAATGGGTGGTTGGGTTTTCCCTTCTTCCTGGCCACATATTCTGTATTCACCAGACATCCTTTACTTTGCCATGTCCAGTAGAAGTGGGGAGTGATGGCGACCACCCCAAGGTTTCCTTGCAGTCTTCCATGGTTTTGCCTCCATGACTTGGTGCAGGTGAACACAGCAATCAGAGAACCATGTGTTAATGGCAACAAAGACACAACTGAGTCTGAGTCTCAGCTCACTGCACTATGGACAGTGGTCCAACCAGAAACACCTGCCCGTCCTATTGTGACATTAAGAAATAAAGTCTCAGGCTGGGGAGATGGCTTAGTGGGTAAAGTGCTTGCTGAGCAAACATGAGGATCTGAATCCAGGTCCCTAGGACCCACGGAAAAGTCAAGTGTGGTGGCACCGCCTGGAATCCCAGTGCCGAGGAGGTGGGGGCACAAGGGTCTTTACCATTCATTGCTGGCTGCTTTAGCCAAGAGCTCTGGGAGAGAGCGTGTTTCAAAAAATAAGGTGGAGAATGACTGAGAAAGACACCTAACATTGACCTCTGGCCGCTACACACACGTGCGAACACACGTACCCTCACACATAGGAATATGCACACACATGAACCCACATCATACACACATACCCATACAAAGATAAATGAATAATAAATAAGTAAATTCTCCATGTGTTAAGCTACTGAGCTTTCATGACAGCAGGTAGCAATATTGCCTTAGTCATATGGTTCATTATTCCCTGGGGGACCTGCATCCCATAATGCCCAGGGCCACCCTAGAGGGCACAGCTGGTCATGGCTGTGTTGGTTTGAGGTGGCATGCCAAGAGAATATGGCACAGAAAAACCATATCTAGAAAGGAAAATAGAGGTAGAAAGGAAATCAAGCCCAGGCAGATGCCAAGTACGTAAGCAAGCCTCTGGGACGTGTCAGATTCAAAGCATGAGAACATGTCAGACAAAGAACGCAGGTGCCCAGAGATGCCCAGAGCCCACTGCACCCGCACGTGCACTCGTCCAGCTGGCTGCAGATAATTTCTAGAAGGCAGTCTCCTTTTGTTCTCGAATGTTCCTGTTCCATTCCCATCAGCACAGACTGTCCTGATGGGTAATTTTCTAGGACTGACGTTTAGTATGAAGTGTCCAAACATCTTCCCACGTGGACTTGCTTTGCTGACGAAAATTCCACATTTCTCCCACCTTGAGCTGGCGTGTTGCTCCCTGTGTACACGGAAACTTCCATCCGTACCAGTGACAAATGCACTCATTTCCCCTCTGGAATCCTGACTTTGCATGGCGCCATTCTCATTGCTTATGGGGACCTAAGGAAATGGGTAATTTTTAATGAGAGGAGCTGGGCTTCCAGACAGCTTCTGAGAAAGGCAGTTTGGGTGTGTCACTCTCTTTTGTTCCAAGACTCTCTCTCTCTGGTCAAAACCATTCATCATTCTGAATCAAAGCTGAATGAATTCTGCAAGTGGGCAGGCCCTTATGACTGAGTGTCTAAACAAGTGACCACTGTGATACCCATCTTTGGTGTTCACTCCTCTGTGACCATCCCCCCCTGGAGTGTGGAAAGGGCCCATGACATGTTTCTAATTGAGAGAATGTGGCAAAGGAGACTGTCACACTATGATGGCATTGGTATGTGTTTAAGACACTGTAGCCATCATGGGAAGGTTGGTGTCACAGGCTGGGGCAGATAGCCTCTGGGAACCAAGGGAAACCCTCAGCTGAAAATGGGGCCTCTCTTAAAGCCACAAGAAAGTCAATTGTGCCCACAATCTAAGGACACTCAGACATGGATTTTCCCTCAGTGGGGTCTCCAGGTGAGAATTCCACCTAGTGGGCATCTCACTCACAGCTTGAGAGACCCTAAACAGCCCCGTTTAAGCACTGCCTGGGCTCTTGACTCACAAAATTGTGGGATAATAAATGTCAGTTTAATCTGCTGAGGATATGATGACTTGTTGCGTAGCCATAAATAATCAATACACTTTGCTAATAGAAACAGTGCTCCCCACTGCCTCCCATTCTAGTCATATTACTACTAGAACAAAAGTGGGGTGCTGGGGTGCTGGTACTGATCTCATTCCAGCAAACTAGAAAATCTTCCTCCCTTCCTCTGGCATCCTCCATGCAGATCGCAGATATATTGCTGTTTTGGTTTTTGTGCTGTGAGTGGATGGGGTCTTGAACTTCTGACGTCCTTGCTCTACCAAGTCTCAAAGACTCTTCAGTTCCCATCATGTAAGTAATATCATTTGTACCCACATCACATACTCAATATAATTTTTTATTCAGGAAAATTAAAATGAATTTTTTTTTCATTTACCATTTTTGCCTTGAAAATCAGTTGGCTTAGAAACTCATTTAAGTTAGAAAGTCAATGATTTCTTGGCGATCAGCATACATAGTTGGGAAGTTGTGAAAGGAGAACATTTCACCTTCAAATGTTTTCCAAGATAATGAAATTTTCATAAATGCTAAATTGAACAATTAATGAAGCTGACATAATGTTAGTTTAAGAAATGTTTAATTAAATATTTATCAATTTCCTTTTTTTTTCCAAGGGTTCTCTAAGAATCTTGGAGCCAATGAGTTCTGATTCGGGCTTCAATCTGTTCTGTTTTCTCCCAAGAACCTCATGTGTCCTGGGCTCTGTGCCAATGACATGATGAATAAACAGACCTTGCTTTCTCTTTGCATACTTCCCTTCCTTTCTCGTTCAATTTATAATTCTTCACACAAGCAAATGCCATAATGCACACATATAAATGCAGAGGAAACAGAAGCCCAGGGCTGGTAATCCTCCCCGGTTTGTTAGCTCAAAACAAAAGCTTGGAAAGCATGTGCATTCACACACACTCACACGCAACCAATTTTAATTGACGTTTACAATGTCACCTTAAAATTTAGCTATCTCAGGATTCTCTTAGGTCAAAGCTGAGGTGCATGAGACCAGCCTTCTGAGGCTCTTCATTCTTTCCAAAGGGGTCAGTGGGAAGTTATTTCTCTCTCCGTATCCTGGTGTCAACAGCAACTCTTAGATTAACTGTGGAATCCATTATTCCTAAACTCTAGAAAGTAGACATCCTTCCTGTGGCACTTAGCTTCTCATTGCTGGCACAAAGCACCCAACCCAAAGCAGCTTGTGGGAAGAAAGGGCTTATTTTGGCTTAAAGATTCCAGGGGAAGCTCCATGATGGCTAGGGAAAACAAGGCATGAGAACAGGCTGGACATTACTCCCTGGCCAACATCAGGTGGACAACAGCAGCAGAAAAGTGTGCCAAACTAACACTGGCAAGCTAGGGCTGATGAAACATTAAGGTCCACCCACAGCAACACACCTCCCAAATTGTCACCAGCTGAGATGCAAGCATTCAGAACACATGATTTCATGTGATTCAACCTACCACACTTCCCAATACCAAGTCAGTGCCCAACTTTAAGCTTCACTCTGGCCTTTGGTCATGAGTGTTAAGAGTCTCTGAGCTCTCTCCCACCCCTTTCTCTCCCCTGTAGCCCCTTCAAAACTCATCAGGAAGGGCATAAAATTCTCCAAAATGGCTCTCGGTCTTTTTCTGGCCCTCTTTCTTGAAGGTACATGTTTCTCACCTCTGGATATACTGTATCTTTCCATCTGTCTGTCTCTATCTCTCAGTTCCCTCTCTCCTGAAATAGTTAAACCAACCATTGATCTCCAAGTAAGGAAAACAATTTGTCTGTACCAGACCATGACCAGGTCCTGACTATGTGGTTATGTTAAATATACTGTAAGTTTCAAAAACTGGTTCTTGCACCAGAGATAATTATTTCAGAGAACTAAAAATATTTTCAAAATAGGTAGGGTGCTGGAGCTGGAGAGATGGCTCAGTGGTTAAGGTGTTTGCCTGTAAAGCAGAAGGACCTGAGTTCAATTCCCCAGTACCCATATAAAGCCAGATGCACAAGGTGGCACATGTGTCTGGAGTTCATTTGCAGTGGCTAGAGGCCCTGGTGTGCCCATTCTCTCTCTCTCTCTCTCTCTCTCTCTCTCTCTCTCTCTC
>PVHP010041508.1:0-15393 GCA_004024765.1 Zapus hudsonius | reverse complement strand
TTTTTTTTTGAATGGGTTTATTTGGCTTACGGACTCGAGGGGAGACTCCATTCTGGCAGGGAAAACGATGGCATGAGCAGAGGGCTGGACATCACCCCTGCCATAGCACAAACAGCGGCAGGAAGGTGTGCCAAACCCTGGCAAGGGGAAGCTGGCTTATAACCCCATAAGCCTTCCCCCAACAACACAGCTTCATCGAGGTTGTAAAACCCAAACTGCCATCAACTGAGGATCAATCTATCAGAACACATTCAATTGTTTGTGGGGGACACCTGTGTCAAACCATGACACCATCCATGGAGGAATGGACAATGAAACTGTGGTATATTTACATGATTGAATTATACTCAGCTGAAAGGAAAAATGACACATCAAAATTTAGGGAAAAATGGTCTGACCTTGAGCAGATCTTACCAAGTGAACACTCAAAAGAACAGAGATTTGAACGCCACATACTCTCCCTCATATGCGGTCCTTAGCCAGGATAACCATTTTCTTTATCCAGACTAGTAGAAAGAACAGAGAAGGTATAAGAGTGGGGTAAGGGAAGGGGGGAGGGAAATGGCTCAAACATGAGGCCAAACCAAATTAGGTTCAAAAACATAAAATTCTCGTGAGCATACTATAACCTAAAGAGTAAGTAGTGGGTGTCATCTGGTAAGAGGGGCCTTGAGTAGTAGGGGAGAATGTCTGAGTCTGTGAACAATTGAGCAGTCTGACAGCCCCAGGTCCCGGCCACTGGTTCCTTCCCTCACTGAGCTGTTGACCAAAGTGACTCATGATGTTACAAAAACAAGACAGAATTCTGTCAAGGCTCTTGAACGCCCTCCCCAGGCCTGAGGCAAAACCCTGTTGCTGAAGAAACCACAGAATACCATCATTCAGCATCGAGAGACTGACTCTTCGAGGCCTGGAATGGTAACCAGCTCCCAGTTGGCAGTTAGTGCAGTGCTGGAAGACACTACACAAGCTGCCAGGGGAAGCTGAACAACGACAGCTGGTGTAAAGAGACCACTGGCATGAAATACAGTCTGAGGCCACGAATAGGCTGACCACACCTCCTACTGGGAGAGAAAAGGAAACCAAGAAAGGAGCATGTGTGCAATGGAGGAGCCTGAGCCTAGGGGAGACAAACAACAGCTATTAAATTCCGCCAATTATTCCACTCAGTGAGGGGGAACCCTTGATTGGAACCGGGGATTCAGGGAGATATGCAACGGATCACATACTCTTGGGCTACCAAGAAAAGATGCACTATGCGAGTGACTGCCGGGGAGGCTTTAAAAAATAGAAGCTAAGTAATCCAGATTGTTGTATATTTGTTAACTGAAACTGACCTCATTCTCTGATGGAGATTGTGTTTGTATTTTTCAGGATACAGCGAGGGAGCTGTGGCCCATATAACCCTACCAACCGACCACAGGCAGAAAGCTGAGATCCTGGCATGAGATGAGCCACCACAGTCATACGGGGGAGGATTCATATGGAACCCCACAGAGAATGATTGGATGTACAAGGGACCCACAGCCATAGCCATTCAATCAACAAAAGATAAGCCAGTGTGACAGAAACCAACGAATCTCAACATAAAAACCCCTAAGCTCACAACACCAAAGCAGCCTCAATACTCGCCCACCACGACTCAGGGATCTGAGCGGAAGAGGGGGCGGAAAGATTGTGAGAGACGTGGTGGGGGAGAATAGCAGAGACTTGGCAACCCTCAGTAACTACACACTTGAGACATGAGAGCCTGGCTAAAGAATGAGCTATCCATGGTCCCCTAGTACAAAGACTGATACAGATGGCCCACGGAGGAGGATATCCAGCTGACTGGGGATGGGGAAGGGAGACAACGGGGAATTTTGGATAACAACTTATGGTTGGCCCACTAAACAATGTAACTCATTATGAACAATAAAAAAAAAAGAAAACTAATCCACTATAATCAAATGTACTTTATTCCTAAAATAAAAGTTTGGGTAAATATATGCAAATCAATAGGCATTCTACAACTTATAAGGAGACTTAAGTTTGGAAATCATTTGATAATCACCATAGATTTTTTTTTTAAAAAGGCCTATGGCAGAGTTCAACATGCCTTCATGGTAAAATCCTGAAGAAATTTAGATTAGGAAGAACATATTTCAACATGATAAAGGGTATGTATTTCAAATTTATAGCCAACACTATACTGAGGGAGGAAAACCAGGAAGCACTACATCTAATATTACTGAATAATACAAGTTTTTTTTTTCCTTTCTCCACTCTTAATCAACGTTGTCAAATGTCCCTGATTAAAAAAAAAAATAAAAACAAAAAATAAAAACACCACATTAAGGAGAGGTGAAGCGAGATGGCCTACATCTAGCATTGACACAAGGACTCAACAGGTTCGACTTTCCAGCTGGGATCAAGACACTGGACCCCTGCCCTGCCCTTTCCCAAGGCACAGCCCCTCCCCAGCTCCCACAGCAGCCTGGACTGAGTTCCTCTATTGCTCTATGCCCCCTCAGAGGAATGTAGAGTCATTCCAACCCCATCCACAAGATCCCACCTTAACCCATTGTCTCCTCCCTGTTGCCTCATGATCTCAGCCCTTGGTGGCTCAGTCCCCTTCCTGCCAGCACAGATCCAATCCATGGGCACACCCAGCCCCTAGAACAACCCCAACGATGCCAACAAGTGCTGGACTGTGGATGCTGTCCCATGTGTGGACAGCAAATGCAGGTCTACACACCTGTCCCCCAGTCCTGGATGCTACAGCTATGGCAATAAAAGGCATGATAATGGCATAAGGACTCAGAACTAAACTCATACAGCTATAGGACCCTAAATTTCAGTGAAGATATCTGTGGTCATTTGAATCACAGTTCCCCCATAAATTTATGTGTTTAGAATGTTTGTCCCTAGCTGGTGTTGATTTTAGAGATGGAGACTTGCTTAAGGAAGTTGGGGTGTTACAGCTCAGCTTCCCTTTACCAGAGCTCAGTTCACTTTCTTGCTGCTTTCTGCTAGCAGCTTTGAGAAGAGGACATGCCCAATTTCTATTCTATAATCCTTTTCCTGAGATGCTGAAACTTTCCCTTGAGACTTAGACTGCAAACCAAATTAAATCCACTTCTTGTTGGGAGTTTTGTCCCAGCAATGAGATGGTAACTGATATGCCAGCTCACTCTCGATAGTCAAAATGACTATCATTGAAAAAACAAGAGATAACAAAGTCAGGCATGGTGTTTTACACCTGTAATCCAAGCACTCCAGAATCCTAGGAGGGAAAATCTCCTTGAATTCTAGACCCGCCTGGACTAGAGTTGGATGCTGCATCAATCCTTCCCCCATAAAAATATACAAAAAATGCTGACAAGGGGTGTGGGGACATGGAACCCTCATTCTATGTTGGTTGGAGTGAAATCTTTTGTTGCTAATATAGAAATCAGTGTTGTGGTTTCTCAAAAAGCTAAAAATTGAACTACTATATGAGCCAGCTCTACTACTTATGGTGGTTTGAGGGTATGGCCACATATACTAGGGATTTTTGATTAAGATTAAACTTCCTACTGAAGTCACCAGCAGCCTGCTGGTGCAGGTATCACAGGGGCAGAACTTTTAGTCCCTCCCTAATGTGTGTGGAGTGCCAGTTGTAACTCTAGTTGTTCATGTTTGCTGGCTGTTTGGAGGTGTCTCTCTGCTATGCATCTATGGAAGTGAGTTAGCTTCTCTTTTGTCATTGATGATGTTTTCCCTGGGTTTAGTAAGCCTAAAATAAACCCTTTCTTTCCATAAACTGCTCTAATCAGATGGTTGTCCAGGTGACAAAAGATAACACCACTTCTGGGAATATACCCTAAGAATTCTACCCCCCTATGATAGAGATACTGTGTTCACATTTATGTGTGTTTGTGTCTGTGAGTGTGTGTGTGTGTGTGTGTGTGTGTGCATGTATGTGTGTGTGTGTGTGTGTGTGTGTGAAATGCAAGAAGAAATGGGGCCATTCTAGGGGAAGAAGATGTAAGGGACAGGATAGAGGAAACTGCCTCATTTAAAAATGTTTTCTACATATGATTCTGAGACAACTTGGTTTTCAACTTAATATACCAATGTTGAATTCTCAACTCACTTCCTACATATAAGTTGATATGAAATTTGAAAACAGAGATATATTTATCAATGCCTTAGAAGAAACATATGTATGAATAGTTTCCTTTGAATTTGGGACTGAATCGCTCTTTTCAAATATTATTTGGAGCTAGGCCTGGTGGCACACACCTTTAATCCCAGCCTTAGGGTGGTAGAAGTAGGAGGATTGCCTTGAGTTTGAGGCCACCCTGAGACTACAGAGTGAATAACATGTCAGCCTGGGCTAGAATGAGACCCTAACTAAATATATATATATATATATTTGGGACCTTTAATATATGAACATACTGTATTTTTTTTCATTCTCCTGTCATATGATTCTCTTCTGTCCCCTTTTTCCAGCTTACCATCCTCAGAGGACCCTGTTCTTTCAAGGTAGTTCTCCCTTTGTTTTGCTGTCTCATTTCTTTTGCCTATCCTCTCCATCAAAATAATGCAGGTCTTGTGGGTACCTACAACCACTGCTTTCTTCTATAATCTTGTTTAGTTACCAAAAGTCATCTTCTCTGATTCTCTTAAAGTTAGAGTATTACATAGCAAGTAAGAATAATGAAGACTTTTCTTCTTCCAATCTGTTCCAGCTACAACTGCCCAGACATGTATATGTACAGGAGTGAATTGGACTATGTTTTCTCAGCTCCTGAGAATGATGTTATGGGTATCCTCATCTGCTAATGTACAACTTAATTTGGGCAAAAAATATTTGCTTTTGTTTTTGTTCCTGATTTTGTTTTTCAAGGTGGTGTCTCCCTCCAGTTTAAGATAACCTGGAAATCACTCCATAATTCCATGCTGATCTCAACTTCAAAGTGATTCTACTACCTCTGCCTCCTGAGCACTGGGATTAAAGGCATGTGCCACCATGGTTGGCATGATATTTGCATTGCCAAAACTTCATTGAAGTTCTTAGTTCAATTTCACAATTAAGGCTTTGTTTTTCTGAAACTTATATAGTAACATGTTTCTACCTCTGGAGGAGCAAACTTCTTAAATTGATGGTCTTGATGAATACTATATTTAGGCTTAAATACAAGGAAATTTTTGCTCATAGTGTGACCTAGTGCATAATACTTATGTATTTAGCATTTGGCTAGTTAGTCTCTGGCAATGTTATAGCATGTATTTTTGAAGGGCTAAATGAAATTGCAGTGAAGTTAAAATCAAATTGTAATAAAAGTTACCAATTTGTAAAGTTTAGCATTGTGACTATGAAAATCACTGTATAGAAATAGGAAAAGCTGCTATTTTCATTTCTTTCTCTCAGCACACTGTGGGTCGAAATGGGAGGGAGCTAGGTGACCTGCCACTCATCCTTGGAGCCGGGTGGGCAGGATGTGAGTCAAGGGGAGACAAGAGAAAAACTCTTGGGATATAGCTTCCATGGGTGGGATGGGCATATATAGGTTATTGTATGTGGAGGGATCATATTTATAGAGAGGAGAAGCCAGGAAAATTAGGGGCAGGGGCATAGAAAGGGGATTGGTTGTGGCTGGGTGGTCTGTGTGCTCTCACAAGTGGATAGGCAGGGGCTAGTAACCTGTGAATGCCTAATTTGCATAAATTGAGGGACTGACATTAGAGAACACAATGAGAAGTAGAATTAAGAGTATTCAGCCTAAGTAGTACTAGTAATTTTCCATTTATTAATAGGTCACTAGCTATTCCAGTTTGTAGGAAATTTTAACTTTCTATACAAATCAAGAGGATAACTGGCCATTTAAAAAGTGAATTCATGTATATGTGTGCATGCTTGTGCAGTGAGTAAAGAAATATATTATGGAAGACCAAAACAACCAGTTGCTCACATCACATACAGGACATTCCTATTTCTAGAGAGTCAAGGAAGAACACATGATGGTGGTACTCCCTGCTTTGCTGATTTAATCATAAATGGTAAAGTTCTTTAACAATGCACATTGCCACAGCTGTTCATTAAGTTGAATAAAAGAAAATGCAAATTCTCATCCTCATAAAGTGAATGCTAGAATGCTCAAGGTTACTTATAAAATGTATAACAGCTGCAAAACACAAACAATAAAAAAACAGTATCAATGACTTCTGTTGAATTGGTGGAAGATGCAGTTTCAATAAATCATAAGGATCCATGTTTTCCTAAGCAAGCCAAACAAAACACATGCTACAGAAAACATCTTTTTTGACATAGTGGAAAAATTAATACATTTTCTAAGAAAAATTCAAATGAAAAGGAAAACAATGAGTACAACAAAATCCCTTTGAAGGAGAGACAAGCTTTCTGTCCTTATGTTTTAGGCAGTAAGATAGATACAGATGTAAGGTATCAACACATGGGAAAAGAAGAGTGTATAAAACAAAGAAGTAAAATAACCTTCCTTACTTTTGTTTTTTTTCCTCTTTCTTATCCCCTGTTGCTCTTTTGCATCAACAAGCAATGCTACAGTTTCTTATTACCTAGTCCTAGAACTCCCTGTCATTTACTTTGCATTCTCTTCTTACTCTGTAGTCACTCCTATGGCTTCAATCATCATCCATATGCAGAATACTTCTACATATAAAATTCCATTTATTTTCAAATCTATATCAAGTCTTTACCTGTCTTTTGAACATCTTTATGTGGGTATCTGTATTAGTTGCATTCTCATTGTTGTGTCCAAATATCAGACTAGAAACAACTTAAAGATGGGATTCATTCTGATTTTCATTTATGAAGAGCTATATTCCAACATGGCTAGAAAGACAAGGCAAGCTGGCTCATCAAATTACTGCCAGAGGAAAGAAGCAGAAAGGAGGAACAGGAAGTGGGACCACAGTATAAAACCTCAATCCCACTCCTAGTGACCCACTTCTTCCAGGAAGTTTCCACATACTTCCTCAAAGTTCTTCAGCCTTCCCAAACATCATCAACTGCTGGCAACCAGCAGCCTGATAGGGGCATTTCATAATCAAATCACAACAGAACTAAAATCCAATATGACCAAAACTAAACTCATAATCTTCCCTTATCATCCATCAACCCTGTCTCAGCATCTGACTTTGTCACTTATCAAATTTTGCAAGTTACAAACTTAAGACTGATTTTTGATATGTGTACCTCATTCAACACCACAAGTCATTCATTAATAACAGAAATATAATTTAATCCAATATGTTGACTTCCAGCTTAGTACTCTTTCATGATTTCAAAGAATAACAGGTGTGCTAGTGTCAAATAAAGAAACATTATGTTTGAAGTTACTAGATCTATATTCACTATATTAGATGGATAAGAGAACAGGATTAAGTGAATTTGTAAATACCAGACACTTTTTTTCTGGAAGCCAATTTAAAAATGTTAAAAAATTCTTAATTAACTCTCACTTCAAATTTGATTGTTTATTATGATGTCTTGGGATGTTGAGTGAGACCTTTCCTATTTCCTTGGATTGACGACTTGAAATCATAAGCAGAAGAAAAAGAGGCAGGAAGAACTATAAGTTCTTAAGATATTTGTCAACAAATGTGGCTAGTCACTTTTTTAAGGGTTCTTATAGTTTCCACATTGTAATCAACCTCATTCCAGCAACTTTAGCCATCAACACACAAACTTTCCTGACCCATTTTTTCAGTATGCTTAAAAGGCTGGCTAAAGGATGACAAAAGGAGTCAGAATAAGAACAATCATTGCAGGGGAAATTTTCTTGTATACAGGCACCACCAGACTAAGACATACTGTGATCTTGGTGATATAGCAGGGTACTGGGGACCTTTGTCTGGGCTAGGTATTATCTATGTTTGAGTGGGATAATGGGGAAGATGGGCGTGAAGGGCTTTGTGGGATGCTACTGAGAAGTACTGATATAGGTGGGGTGGGTAGGGAAGCTATTGAATTAATTTAACACTTCAATAATGCTTCTCATTGGAGTGAGGACACTGGTATTATAATATCACTACTCTTCACAGACTATCCACACAATGCAAGACATTCACTGTCTCTGATCCCAGGATGCTAAATACTGTCTCAGTCCCCCTGGCAATCAATAATGCTTTTGCATATTTTCAGTGACTCCCTGGGTGGCAAGGAAGAGCAACACACATTAAGAAGCCTTTTTTCATCCCAAACACTAGAGAGTAGCATAAATAAATAAATACATTGGGCTTCTATAGAACCAAGATAAGGATTCACAAAGGAGCAAGCAATCTGATGCCCTCTGTAGAGAAGATCTATATGACAAGGAAGAAAAAAAAAACAAAAAACAGAGGAACATCAACTGCCACCAGGGACAGGAACAAGGGACAATAAGAACAGGACTTCAAACACCAGCAAGAGTAAAAGGGTGTTTTTTTTTTCATGTGCCCTCTGGCCTCCATGTCCTGTCTATTTCAAAACTTTGGGAAAATTAGTCTGTGAAGGAGAATAGAAGAAATAATTCTGTGAGACACTGTCCTAACACAGTTTAAACTATCAATGTGCTACTAGAAAAAGAAATGCTACATAGAACTTGAGATGGATATCAAAAAATGAAATGGGCTTAATAGCCAAAAGTGGCCAGTTAGCTATGGAATCTGTCGAAGACTTAATTAAAGAACAGGAAAAAGAAATTCAATAAGTGTGACTGAAGACAATGACTAAAGGAAAAAAAAAACACTTCATGTTTATATCCCACTGAGTTCAGACTTGGCAATAAACTGGCTAAATTGAACCTTATCACTTAACAAATTTTCCCTCATTTGGTTACTTTTCTTCAGGTTTTAGTTAGTGGGGTGAAAATCTAATAGTCATACAAATTTACAGCTTTTAATATCCCATTTGTCTTTTGCTTCAACTATATTAAATTTATGAGACCCATTGTTCTAGTCAGCCACACATTGCTGGGATGAACCTCCAAACAAGGCAAAGTTTATGGAAGAAAATGATTTATTTTTTTATTTTATTTTTTTTAATTATAGTTAAACATTTTATTTTATTTTATTTTTTTATTGAAGTAGCAGATCCAGGGGAAGTTCCATAATGGTGAAAGGGGCTGGTCCCCTTTCATAGGTTTAAGCAGAGAGAGAAACCCATCACCTTCAACACCAAAAGCAAGTAAGTACATTCAAACTGCCAAACACAGCAGGACATCACAAGCTTAAGCTCTGACTACTCTTCAAATAAGTTTATTTGCAATTCCAGATCCACCCCCTAAAATACCTTAGGACTGGACCCCAAATTCCAGCCAAGGTGACATCCCCAGAAGCCAGAAAACTGGCGAAAATCTTTAATAAACTATAAATCTTTTGGGGAACATCCATTCAAACTACCACAACCATGCATCAGTGTGTTTGATTTGTCTATTTATTTCAAAGTTTATTAGATAAAGGTACAAAATAAACTATAAAACTTTTAAATAACTATAAAATAACCATAGATGTAAATTCAGAATTGAAACAGTTCAAATTCAATAGTTATCTATCTGGGAACATCAAAATATAATAGTTCTCAAGTCTTAGCTGTTTTACAGCACCTCAAAATTTGGTGCATGATAGACAGCTTAGGGATTTGAGAGTATAATGTGTCAATTAGACACAGTTGAGCTCTGAAACATGAATACCAAGGAGTGTTACTGATGACTTACCTGATGTGCTCTAAGAAGGGGGGGAAGGGGTTCCATTCACTTTTATGTACTTGCAATGCTCATCCACTTGATTATCCTCAAAAATAGTTTAATAATTTTAATCCTTTTTAGAACATAATTACTAGTATTCAAAAATATGACATGAAATTATCAAGTATTTGGAATTTTAACTTTTTCATAGTTTTTGGCAAGTGGACTTTTCAATGGCTGCAATTGTAATTATACACCTTAAACTTAAAAGTACAAATGCATGGCTGGGGAGATTATTCAGTGGTTAGGGCACTTGTCTGGGAAGTGTAAAGACTGAGATTAAATTCCTTACTATCCATGTAAAACCAGATTCACACAGTGACATGCATCTGGAGTTTGAAGTGGCACTATGCCCTGGTATGCCCATTTCTCTCTTTCTCTCTCTCTCTCTCTCTCTCTCTCTCTCTCTCTCTCTCTCTCTCTCTCTCTCTGTTTATAAAGAAATACACAATGCAAGGTACATATAAAATTTTGATTATACTGGGAATAAATTAAATAGATCAAAGATTATTCAGGGAGACCGGTTGTATCTTACAAACATGTTTATCTGGATTAATATATTCTTTTTATCTTGAGAGGTGTATGCTATGTTTTTCTTCTTCAAGTCCAGGCGCATGTTTGTAATGGCTATAGCCATGTCAAAGATTGAATTCACACTTCTTGTATTGACTTACATGTAAGTACTATTGAGCTTCGGTTAGATAATGATTTTTTTGGTAGGATCACTAACATATAAGCAATTAAAATACACATAAGGAGCATCAAATTGAAAGGTTTTTTTTTTTCAAAAAAAACATTAAGAAAGTAAAAAAGTGATACACATAGTGTGGAAAAAATCTAGTCAATTATAAGAATAGCACTGTCTCTCTCTTTACATATAGACATTTGTGTGTATGAGAGAGAGATAGAAAGAGAGAGAGAGAGAGAGAGAGAGAGAGAGAGTAATATAAAGCTCAAAGAATTCCAAAAGATAGGTCTCCAAAGATATTGTATGAACAAGTATAGGAAAAATGCTCAACATCAATTGTAATTAGGGATATGCATATCAAAACCACAGCATAATGTATCAATTAGAATTGATTTTATTTTTCTATAACCAAAAAGTGGAGCTATGGGACCTGTGTGCTTTCCTGTTTGAAATTTAAAATCATGCTAATAGTTTAGAAAAGAGTCTATATGAAAAAGAAGAGTTTGAAGACACCTTGGGTCTTGATTGCAGGACACTGAGAAATTAAGGTGGAACTGAGCTGGAAGCCTCTTTCCTGCTGACTAGTGATCACAATGCTGTAAAGTGTTATGTAGCCTGTGAAGAATCCATTTTGTAAAACTGACTCCATTTCATAAAACAGCTCATATATGAAAGAACAAAGAACCTCTCTTGGCTCACTCCCCCTCCCCTTCTGTGGGAGGTCCTAAGTCATAAAATAAAATCAAGTAACAGGCTCCAACTGGATAACCAATCAAAATTGTACAGATCAGGACAAAAGAACCAATGGAAATATGAAATGTCCTATGGTCTGAGCTGTATTATAATTCTGTAGTTCTTGCCTATAAATACCTGAAGCTTTTGTTCCTCATGGCTCTCTAGTATTCACTGGTCTGGGGAGCCCATCTGCACAGCTGAAAAAGAAAAAAATCCTCTTGCTTTTGCATCTGCTGGTATGGTTATTTGAGTCCTGGGGTACACTCTCCCGAGGAAGGCCTTGGAGGTCTTTTCATTTGGGGGCTCATCCGGGATTTGAGCGACCCCCAACTTAAATATATGTCACCATCAGAAGGTAAGTCCGGCCGGCTTTCTGTTCTTTCTGTCTGTACCATACTTACGGCTACGTACGGCTCTGTAATGGAGTGTAGGGAGGGGTTGATGGACCCAATAACTCTCTCAGCTCCTCGCCTTGGAGGAAGCTCCACGGCTGTCTGGAAAGAGGAGGGCACTAGGGCAATCCTCCTCTCCGGAGACTTAGGGATTCCTCCTGCGTCTCCTTCTGTTTATTTGGTTTCGGTTTTACGATCAATCGTGTGCCACGTGGCTTCTGGCCATAAATGTCAGTCTGTGTCTTGGTGTTTGTTTTATGTTAAATGTTGATTGTGCCTGCAATGGGACAGACACATAGCACCCCCTTGAGGCTAACTACAGATCATTGGAAAGAAACATTAAAAAGAGCTCATAATTTATCAGTAGAAATCAATGGAGAAAAGTGGATTACTCTCTGCACAGCTGAATGGCCCTCTTTTAATGTGGGGTGGCCAAAGGAAGGTACTTTTAACAAATCTGTTATTTTGCAGGTCAAAGACAAGATTTTCCTCCCAGGACCACTGGCACACCCTGATCAAGTGCCATACATTGTCACTTGGGAAGATTTAGTCACTAATCCGCCTGTTTGGCTGGCTCCCTTAATCTACCCCTCCCCGTCTCCCTCCATCCCTGCTCCACCTGAACTCCCTCCTGCTCCCCTCACTCCTGCTCCGACTCCTATGACTACCTCTTCCCTCTGCCCGGTAATTGATAAGGCCAAGCCCATTTTATCCACAGATGGAGAGGATCTGATTGACCTTATGACATCTGAAACACCCCCTTACAGAACCTCCCCCGCGTCCTCCCCCCCGGCTACTGCCCCTTCCTTATCCTCCCCTTTCCCTCTTCTACCCCCTCTCAGGATCTTAATTCCCCTGATCTTGATTCCCCTATCGCCTCGCGCCTTAGGGGAAAACGAAAAGATGTTGAAGCACCTGCTCCAATACCCACATTTCCTCTCCGAACTCAGGTCAGCCCAGATGGTCCTATTATTCAGTACTGGCCATTCTCCGCAGCTGACCTTTATAACTGGAAAGCCCATAATCCCCCTTTCTCTAAGGATCCCATAGCCTTAACTGGTTTAATAGAGTCTATTTTGCTGACACATCAACCCACTTGGGATGATTGTCAGCAGCTTTTACAGGCTCTTCTTATATCGGAAGAAAGACAGCGAGTCCTCCTGGAAGCTCACAAAAATGTTCCAGGGGACAATGGACAACCTACACAACTACCAAATGAAATTGATGCTGTTTTTCCTTTAACCCGCCCCAATTGGGATTATAGCACTCAGGCGGTGAGGGAGCGATTCCGTGTCTATCGCCAGGTTCTCCTAGTGGGCCCCAAAGCAGCGGGCCGATGGCCCACCAATTTGGCACAGGTAAGATCAATCACCCAAGGGTTAGATGAGAGTCCGGCAGCATTCCTAGAAAGGCTGAAAGAAGGCTACAGGATGTATACCCCCTTTGACCCTGAATCGCCCGAGAATTGGGGAAACATTTCTATGGACTTCATATATCAGTCTGAGCCAGATATTAGGGCAAAGTTGCAGAGGATGGAGGGACTACAAGGTTATACCCTACAGGATTTGGTGAGAGAAGCAGACAAGGTATTTAATAAAAGAGAGACTCTAGAAGAAAGAGAAGAAAGACTTAGAAAGTTGCAGGAGGATAGAGAGAATAAGAGAGATAAGCGGAGAACTAGAGAATTAACTAGGAGCCACCGTAGTGCAGGAAGGTCAGAGTAGTAAGGGGAGAAACAGAATGCAGCCCCGTATTGACAGTGACCAATGTGCGTATTGCAAAGAGAAAGGCCACTGGGCAAAAGAATGCCCAAAGAAGAACACTTGCGCCTATTGCAAAGAGAAAGGACATCATATCTGGGAGTGTACCAGAAGGCCAAAGGTTCCCCCTAGAACCAAAGTTTTGTCACTGGAAGATTAGGACCGTCAGGGCCAGGAGCTCCCCCCTGAGCCCCGGGTAACCTTAAAAGTTGGGGGGCAACCTGTCACGTTCTTAGTAGATACTGGAGCCCAACATTCTATCCTGACCAGAGCTGAAGGACCTTTAAGCTTGAAAACAGCTTGGGTCCAAGGAGCCACAGGTGGAAAATATTACAAATGGACAACTGAGAGGAAAGTCCAGCTGGCCTCAGGTACCGTCACTCACTTCTTCCTGCTGGTACCAGACAGCCCCTACCCTTTGTTGGGAAGGGACCTTCTGACCAAGGTAGGAGCTCACATTCAATTCCAACCTGGGGGCGCCACTGTTCAGGGAAATAAAGAAAGACCCCTTCAAATACTGAGCATAAAATTAGAAGAACACAGATTGTTTCGAGAGGCAGGGCAGAATCAAGCCTAGACTCTCATTGGCTAAAAGAATTCCCTGAATCTTTTCAGAGCAGAGACTGGAAGAATAGGACTAGCCATACATCAGGCACCCATTGTGGTTACCTTAAAAACCACCGCAGTGCCATTATCAATTAAGCAATATCCAATGACTGCCGAGGCTAAAGAAGGAATAAAACCACACATAAGAAGGCTTCTGGACCTTGGCATCCTACAACTTTGCCATTCACCCTGGAATACTCCATTGTTACCAGTAAAGAAGCCAGGGACAGTGGATTATAGGCCAGTCCAGGACTTAAGAGAAGTAAATAAAAGAGTCGAAGAAATACATCCGAGTGTGCCTAACCCCTACAACCTTCTCAGCACACTGCCCCCAGCTCATACCTGGTACACCATCTTAAACTTAAAGGATGCCTTCTTTTGTTTAAGACTGAGTCCCATAAGTCAGTCTTACTTTGCCTTCGAATGGAAGGACCCTGAACAGGGGCTATCAGGACAGCTGACTTGGACCCGAATACCCCAAGGGTTCAAAAACAGCCCTACCCTGTTTGATGAGGCTCTACACCAGGATCTAGCCCCTTTCAGACAAGGCCATCCCTATCTGACTCTGTTGTAGTACGTGGATGATCTACTACTAGCCGCACCAGATTGGGAGACTTGCCTTGAAGGCACCAAAGAACTACTCAGGACGCTAGGTGCCCTGGGGTATAGAGCCTCTGCAAAAAAGGCTCAAATACGCAAAAAGGAGGTTTCTTATCTGGGATATATTCTGAGAGACGGGCAGAGGTGGCTGACAAAGGAAAAAAAAACATGCTATATCCCAGATTCCAGCTCCAGAAAATCCTAAACAGGTCAGAGAATTCTTGGGGACAGCGGGATTTTGTAGACTATGGATTCCCGGGTTTGCAGAGATGGCCGCTCCCCTGTACCCTGTAACCAAGCAGAATGTGGTCTTCACCTGGGGAGAGGAACAAAAGCAAGCCTTCTCCAATATAAAGAGGGCCCTCCTGAGTGCTCCTGCTTTAGGGCTACATGATGTCACTAAGACCTTTGAACTTTTCATAGATGAAAAAGGGGGCATCGCCAAAGGAGTGCTGACCCAGAATTTGGCACACTGGAAAAGGCCCATTGCTTATTTGTCAAAGAAATTGGACAATTTGGCGGCCGGTTGGCCACCATGCCTCCGTATGATAGCAGCCATTGCTACTCTGGTAAAAGACTCCCACAAACTGACTCTCGGGCAGCCACTGACCATAATAACACCTCACACTGTCGAAATCATAATCAGACAGCCGCCTGAGAGGTAGATGTCCAACGCCCGAATGACACATTACCAATCTTTGCTCCTAGACAAGGACCGTATTCAATTTGGACCGGCCACCGCCCTAAACCTGGCTATGTTTCTCCCTGACACCGGTCAGGGAACAGGTATGGCCCCTCTCCATGATTGATAACAGATCCTGTCTGAAGTGCATGGGACTCACTCGGACCTTTCAGATGTGCCGTTGACAGATGCG
>PVHP010041507.1:0-15393 GCA_004024765.1 Zapus hudsonius | reverse complement strand
GTGGCTTGTGGAGGAATGGGTTTATTTGGCTTATGGACTCAAGGGGAGACTCCATCCTGGCAGGGAAAACGATGGCATGAGCAGAGGGGTGGACATCACCTCTGCCACAGCACTGCAAACAGCAGCAGGAAGGTGTGCCAAACTCTGGCAAGGGGAAGCTAGCTTATAACCCCATAAGCCCGCCCCTGACAACACAGCTCCATTGAGTTTGTAAAATCCAAACTGCCATCAGCTGAGGATCGATTATCCAGAACACATTCATTTTGTTTGTGGGGAACACCTGGATCAAACCATGACAGTCCACCCCTGACCCCCACAAACTAATAATCATACATGATGTAAATACAATATGTTCAGCTCAACTCTTATGTCCCTACAGCTTTCAACTGAGCCATAATACCAAAAAGAAAGCTATAATGGCACAGACAATTCACACTGCAAAACATGAGGCACATCAAAAGCAGATTGAACCAATACAATATTTAAAACAACCAGGGAAACCTCAATCTCTAACTCCAAGTTCAATGATTCTAACCAATAACAAGTCTCTTGAAGATTCAATTCCTCCCCTCCAGCTTAGCTACACACAGTCTGGGAAAACTTCATCTGGTGCTGGCAGCTCACCTTGGCACCCATCCATAGTCCTGGCATCTTATTGGATCTCCATTGCAACCCACAGTTCATCCTCATGGCTCCATTGGGCTTCCATGCAGGCATTCTAGAACACCTGCTTCATATTGCCAATGGCCATTTTTCAAAAACAGAACTGTGTTGCAAATCCAATGACCCTCTCTTCCTGCATTTGTTATATTCCACAGAACGAGGTGGGCTAACAACTTGTTAATCCGGGGGGGGGGGACATAGACATTAAGGCCCTTTACTTCAAAGAGTCCACATTCTTCCTGTAGTTCCAATGCAGACCAGCTGGCCCAATTTCAATGATTGTAATCTCTCAAACAATTGCAGGTGATCGGGCAGCACTTTCAACCCCAAGACCTTTCTTTCTGTGCCATCTCCATCTGCTCACACCAGTCCATCTTTACATCAAGCAACCCTGCACAGGTTTCCAGGACACAGGCAGGCAGAACACAGTAAGCAGGCAGAACGCAGTAAGCCTCTCACGTAAACTGCTTCTGGCACAGTCTTGACAAAGTTCTTTCTCACCCTCGTAAACCAAACCTCACAGTCCATAGTTCTTACTGCATTCAGGTCTTTTAACTCTGACCAGAATGAGCAATCATGCTGTACTTACAGCCACTGCAAGGCACCTCTTAGGACAAGGTTTTCAATCCATCCATATTCATCCTGCAGATCAATTCCAAAATGCCAAGCCACAGAATCAGGGTTCCAGCAGCAACAGATCACCCCACTCCTAGTACAAAAACTGTTGCAATCAGCATTCTAGTCTATGCAGAAACAACCCAAACAAAAGCGGCTTGTGGAGGAATGGGTTTATTTGGCTTATGGACTCGAGGGGAGACTCCATCCTGGAAGGGAAAATGATGGCATGAGCAGAGGGGTGGACATCACCTCTGCCACAGCACTGGAAATAGCAGCAGGAAGGTGTGCCAAATACTGGCAAGGGGAAGCTGGCTTATAACTCCATAAGCCCACCCCCAACAACACAGCTCCATAGAGGTTGTAAAATCCAAACTGCCATCAGCTGAGGATCAATTACCCAGAACACATCCATTTTGTTTGTGGGGGACACCTGGATCAAACCATGACAGTCTCACTCTAGCTCAGGCTGACCTGAAATTTATTATGGTGTCCCAGGGTGGCCTCAAACTCACAGTGATCCTCTGACCTCTGGGATTAAAGGTCTGTGCCACCATTCCCTGCCCCCAAAAAATTTTTTTTAAATAATTTCAGTTAGAGGTCCTTAATGAGAGATGTTTTGATTTAGGATTATGTCCAAATAAACTCATTGCAAATTCTAAATATCATAAGTTTAAAACAGTGTTTAATGCAAATACCCAATGGGACATCATAACTTAGCCTCACAGTGTACTGCAGAGTCTCTGCTGGTTACCTTTGTGATTGTGTGGCTGACTGGGAGCTACCAGTACCACCAGTGCACCAGCAATGCAAAAGAATTGTCTATATGTCACTGCCCAGGGAAATAGAGAAGCTCCAATTCTGATGTACGTTTCCACCTCATGAAGCCTGTAATGGCAACCAACTTACATTTGTAAAATGCTATTTCTCAGTAAGATCACATTATGGAGTTCTATATTAATGTGATGGGCATATGCCATTTAAGCCTCTACTGTGACCAAGATGAGAGGGAGAGAGAGAGAGAAGGAGAGAGAGAGAGAGAGAGAGAGAGAGAGAGAGAGAGAGAGAGAGAGTTTATCTGCAAAGAATGTAAGCATTCAAGAAAGATATGTCCACAGAACATATGAAAGCCATAACTCTCTATTTAAATTAAATGACCTATAGATATTAAGAAAATAATATGACTTTAAAAACCAACATTCTGCTTTAAATTAGAAAAATCAGAAATGATGTTACATAACTTAGGAAATAATCAAAAGTTTTTTTAAATTCAGAAATAAAAAATAAACAATAAAAACATTAAAAATGATTACAATAAGTACCACCTTAAGTAAAACAAAATTTTTAAAGGAGCAAAATAGTAAAAAAAAAATAAAAATATAAGAAGAAGAAAAATGGACAAAAGAGAAAGTGAAAATTACTGCTGAATGTAAAGAGACTCTCCCCTGTAGAACAATAAGACCTCTCACTAAGAAAATCAAAGCAAGAAAGTAAGAAAGAAAGAAAGAAAGAAAGAAAGAAAGAAAGAAAGAAAGAAAGAAAGAAAGAAAGAAAGAAAGAAAGAAAGAAAGAAAGAAAGAAAGAAAAAAGAAAGAAAGAAAGAAAGAAAGGAGGAGGAGGAGAAAGAGGAGGAGGAGGAGGAGGAAAGGAAGGAAGAAAGAAAAGAAAGGTAGAAAGAAGGAAAGAAGAAAACCTGTAATTTAAGAAACTTGCATGGTTTAAAAATGAATTTAAAGAGCATCTTTCATACCTAAGACATCTATCTAACAGAGTCTACATGAAGGCATATTCTAGTAAAACTCCTAGACTTGACAGACCTTTGGGAATGAAGGCCAAGGTAAGAACTGGAAAGGGACAGAGAAAGCAAGCTGTGCTAGATGAGTGTTAAAGGCAGTCAGGAGAGGTAAATGAATCAAAGATTTTCTGTCATACCGACATGACTTCCAACTATGAGCAAACCACACAAACTGTTATCAACTTTGCAGAGCAGAGAGAACTAGGTTCCCTTGTGTCTTTCTTAATGACTCTACTGAAGAAAGACATTCAGAAACACAAATGATTAGAAGGGATTCATGCTCCAGACTAAATACAGAGTGAGAGGGAAAGAACACAGCATGGAATGGCTTGTATATGCCAACAAAGAAGCTGGGCCAGGTAACACTTCCTTTCAAAACAAGGTCGGAGTAAGAAAAGGCAAAAATGGCTGTTTCAGTATTCTTATCGAATCATTGAAACAGTGACAGAGATTGTAACAAAACTCTGATTTGAATTTCCTCTGATGGTTATTTGTATAATGCCAAAAATAAATATTTTTAATTCTTCATGGCAATACAGATGATCCAATACAGCATGTGTCACTATTGTATATACTAGTCTCTGATGCCTGGGCAGTCTATCACACAGAGGTCTGTCTATGTTAAAAATCAGGGAATCACTGAAGGGGATTTTTATTTTTTTACATTAAACTATTAAAGGAATGTTTTCCATTAAAATATTGCTTTCTAAAATAGGTTAAATCAAGTTTTAATAAGCATCAAAGATTGTTTCATGTCAAAACAAAATCCAATAAAATTCCTCAAGAATGTTTTCATAAAACAACATTTTGATCTGTTTGCAGTATGGAGAAGTGAGGAGCTGTCTCAGTTGTTGGCACACTGACCATTAGATCTTTGTTTTATTATGTCTGTTAATTTTCCTACTAATGCATCATAGTAGTCCCTAGTTTGTATAAAAACAAATGTGTTACAATCCATCCCAACTCTGTTCCATATGCGCCTCTGAGTCAGCCTTGTCAGCAGCAAGCTAACTCCCAGGACTGTAGAACATGTGTGCCTCTAGACACGTTCACAGCCTTCACAGCCTCTTTGGGCTTACCCAGAGAATATGAGTCACACAGTTTTCAAATCTTTGGCTCTTTAAGTCTTGTTGAGCTTGTTTTATGTGGAGTCCTAATTTCTCTCTCACACAGACATTAAGTAGATAAGAGTTTTGCCCGGCGCAGAATTTGATTGACATTCTAAGAAAAATGTGTGTGTGTGTGTGTGTGTGTGTGTGTGTTATTGTGGCTTCCAACAAAAATTATTTTAGCCAATTTCTTTACTCACATCTCAATTTAACATTTATAAATAACTTTAAGGGGAAAACATATATTTGTTCAACACTGATCCATTTTGAGGATGTCTTCTAAGTATGTAAGTGCTGAGAGGAATTTATTCTTCACCTGGCAGCTTCAAAAATTATGTGTAAGGATGTCAGTTTCCCTTATAAAGATTACCTCTTTCAACCTTTATAGGCATATTTATCCATTAATGGTAGAATTTATGGACACGTTACATTTCTAAGACTCACTGGAACTCTTTGTTGACAATTGGTGTGTGTTTATTCCTTGGAGACAGAAGGATGTATCGGAATTGGTTAAGAAATAAAGGAATGAGGTGAATATGTCTACAGCTCTTCTTTTTTTTATTGTCCATAATAAGTTTCATTATTTAGTGGGCAAACAATGAGTTGTTATCCCCAATTCCCCAGTGACCCCCTCCCCATTCCCAATTAGCTGGATATCCTCCTTCGTGGGCAGTCTGGATCAGCCTTCTTATAAGCATTTCCCATCATTGCATTATCTGATCAAGTCATAAGAAATGCAGTAGTGAGCAGGTTCCCAGAGGCACAGGCTTGTAATCCCAGCTACTACAAAGACAGAATTGCAACTTCAAGCCCTATCTGGGTTACAGAGTGAGTTCAAGGCCAGTGTGAAAAACTTGGTGAGATAATGTCTCCAAAGTAGGAAGAGGACTAGAGATGCAGGTTAGTGATAGAGTGTTCACCTGGCATGTGTGAGGCCATAAATTCAATTTTCAGTACTTCTAAAGGAAGAAGGAAGGAAGGGAGACAGGGAGGGAAAGGAAAGGAGAGGAAAGGGAAGAGGGAGGAGGGAAGAGGGAGGAAGAAGGAGGGAGGAAAGGAGAAAGGAAGAAATAAGAAAAGAAAACAAAGGGAAGGAGTTTAAAAATTATATTACAGGCTGAGGAGATGGCTCAGCAGTTAAATGTGCCTGCTTCCTAAGCCTGGTCTGAGTTCAATTCCCCAGCATCCACCTTAAAGCCAGGTGCATGTATCTGTGGTCCTAACGTATCTAAAAAAAATGTTAAAACTTAACTAAAAAGCAAAACAAAACAATGAACATGGTAAGCACAAGCACTCAGGAGGCAAAACTGGGAAAATATCTTTTTTTTAAAAAATATTTTTATTTATTCATTTTCAAACAGAGATACAGAGAGAAAGAGAGAGAGAGAGAGAGAAAGAGAGAGAGAGAGAGAACACCAGGGCCACCACCCTGTGGGTCTGGCCTACGTGGGCACTGGGGAATTGAACCGGGGGCCCTAGGCACTAGAGGCAAGTGCCTTAACCGCTGAGCCATCTCTCCAGCCCCAAAACTGGGAAAATATCTTAAGTTTAAAGCCAACCTGATTTACATACTGGTTCCAGAATGAGACCCTGCTGCAAAAAAAAAAAAAAAAACATGAAAATAAATAGGAACACATAAAATGAATTCCTCTGCATCTAAACAGTGGAGAACTTGCTTCATGTAAAGTCAAAGAGCTGACAAAGGTGCTACATCCCAATTAAGCTATAGGAAATATTTTTAAATAATGGAAAAGAGAAATATTTAAGGCCAAATGATGCAAAATGGTGAGAAAAGTAGTATTATATTCAAATTCATTTAAAGAAAACTAAAAACAGATCCTTATGGAATAAATATAATATATTTGTAGAGGCTTGGTGCAATTCTAGCTAACATAGCAATTTAACTCACTCTTCCCACTTCAAATGTTATAATTTGCAGTACTTATGAGCCAAAATAGCTTCTCTATTTTTAGTGTCAGTGTTCCATATAAAAATATTTTCTGGGCCGGGCGTGGTGGCGCACGCCTTTAATCCCAGCCCTCGGGAGGCAGAGGTAGGAGGATCTCTGTGAGTTCAAGGCCACCCTGAGACTACATAGTGAATTCCAGGTCAGCCTGGACTAGAGCGAGACCCTTCCTCGAAAAACCAAAAAAAAAAAAAAGATAAAAATATTTTCTGTGCTTTGGAGAGGAATCTGGGCTTGCTGTTGCAGTCACCTGCGAATTCCAAGAATTGAGAAACCCAGGAAAATGTTTCTCCGATCACAGGAAAAGAGATCCATGAGTCCCTCCAGAATTCACATCCGTTCTGGCTGGTGGACACACGAGAGCCAGCTACTCCTGCTTGCCACACATGGTCTGTCTCACTGGGACTCTGCAATACGCCATCCTTTCTCTGATTTTAGAAACTGTCACAAAAGCAGATTTTATTTTAACATATTACAAGTAGTTTGGCATTTGATGCAAGCTAGACTTGAAGGGAAACAGTGAAGTTATTATCTCCTCCATGACACATTTGACTGGCCACTCCCAAGTATTTCCAGCGTTCAAAAACTGTTGGGTTTCCAGCCACAGACAGCGAATGGATTTCTTTTGCTCATATTTTTTTAATATATTTTATTAATTTTCAAGCAGAGATACAGAGAGAGAGAGAGATACAGAGAGAGAGAGAGAGAGAGAGAGAGAGAGAGAGAGAGAGAGAATGAGAACCAGGGCCACCACCTTGTGAGTCTGGCTTATGTGGGTCCTGGGGAATTGAACCAGGGGCCTTAGGCACTGTAGGCAAGTGCCTTAACCACTGAACCATCTCTCCAGTCCATTTGCTCATATTATTCACAGCTATGACTGTGTAAAAGCTGACATCAATAAGCATGATGTACATGACCATATTTTGCTAGGATTTTTTAAAGGAAGGAGAGGATTGCACAGTTCTTTCAAACTGTTCTGTAGTTGGAAAATCAGGATGTATCATTTAAAGAACCTTATGGTATGCTAAGAAAAAGCTTCCCAAAAGTTGAATTTTCAAGCTCAAGTTTTTTAATGCAGTTCTTCATTTTTATTTAACAAAAAAGTACAATTTTAGTATATAACATGTTGTTTCAAAAGATAGTTGTGGGGCTGGAGAGATTGCTCAGTGGTCAAAGCACTAGCCTTCAGTGCCTAAGGCCCCGGGTTCAATTCCCCAGGACCCACATAAGCCAGACCCACAAGGTGGTGGCCCTGGTGTTCTCTCTCTCTCTCTCTCTCTCTCTCTATATATATATATATATATATATATATATATACTTGAAAATGAATAAATAAAATATTTTTTTTAAAAAAGAGGGCTGGAGAGATGGCTCAGCGGTTAAGGCACTTGCCTCCAGTGCCTAAGGCCCAGGGTTCAATTTCCCCGGTCCCACCATAAGCCAGACCCACAAGGTGGTGGCCCTGGTGTGCTCTCTCTCTCTCTCTCTCTCTCTCTCTCTCTCTCTCTCTCTCTCTCTCTCTCTCTCTCTCCTTGAAAATGAATAAATAAAATATTTTTTAAAAAAGATAGTTGTGAAGTGTCGAATTCAAGCTAATTTACATTTTATTACTTTCAATCTTTATCCTTTTGTTGTGAGAATACTTAAAAGCTACAACTTTAGCATTTTTAAAATTGCAATACATTTTTATCAATTATAAGTTGTTGGTTCAATTTAAATTTTAAAAATGGAAATTAAAATTTGTTTTCGAGAAAGTTTAAAGCAAGGATATAGCTCTCATGTTAGCTCCTAGCCTCACATTTCTCCCCATATCTATAATACCCTAATGATAACAGTTTTCTTCCTAACAGAATCTCCTGGTAAGTGCTACAGAATAGAGAAGGGAATGTGATAAAGGAGTTGCACAGACATACACATTTTGTAAATAGCAGGTTAAATAATATTAAAAGGTTTACATACTGTAAAGTTTTCCATTAAAGTGCACAGTGAATCTCCACAGAGGGAATAGCCAGCACCAGGTGGACAACAGCAGCAGGAGAGTGCTGAACACTGGCAAGGGAAACTCATAAACCCATAAGCTCTAAAAGAACAAAAGGACCGGAGAGATGGCTTAGCCGTTAAGGTACTTGCCTGTAGAGCCTAATAACCCAGGTTCAATTCCCCAGTGACCATGTAAAGCCAGATGCACAAAGTGGTACTTGCCTCTAGAGATTGTTTGCAATGGCTGGAGGCCCTGGAACACCCATTTCTCTCTCTCTCTCTCTCTCTCTCTCTCTCTCTCTCTCTCTCTCTCTCTCTCTCTCTCTCTCTCTCTCTCTCCTCTCCTCTCCAAAAAAAAATTCATAAAACGGTTAAACCATCACTGAATTTTCACGTGTTAAAAATCCTTTAAAAATGTCACACATGGTTAATCCCAGCACTCCAGGAGGCAGAGATAGGAGGCCACCCTGAGACTACATAGTGAATTCCAGGTCAGCCTAGACTAGAGCAAGACCCTACCTCAGAAAAAAAAATCTTAAAAAGAACCAGGCATGGTGGCATATGCCTTCAATCCCAGCACTGGGCAGAAGTAGGAGGATTGCTATGAGTTCGAGGTCAGCCTGGAACTAGAGTGAGTTCCAGGTCAGTCTAGGCTAGAGTGAGAGCATACCTCAAAACAAAACAAACAAACAAACAAAAATCCTGCTAAGTGTGGTGGCTCATGCCATATTCCCAGTTCTTAGGAGTCTGACATAGGAGAATAGCCATGAGTTTGAGACCTGACTAGGTTATAGAGCAAGTTCCAGGTCAGCCTGAGATAAAGTGAGACCCTATTTAAGGAAACAAAAACAAAATCCTGATCAATGCCAAATAATATTCCCAAATTTCCAAAATTATCCTAAGTGCCATCAAAAGCAAATAAAACACAAAGAAAAATATTGGCAATATTTGGTTCTGTGAATTTTCAAATATATTTAATTTTTTTTAAAGACCGATGTATGATCAGGTGAAGACATTAAACTTTTATCCTTGCTGCACACATCTTAGAAAAATAAAGCTTTCTAAAATGGGATTGCTGGCTGTATTCAGAAACTCTGCGTAATTTAATTAAGAAGTTATATCATGTGTCAGCGCCCACCCACCATACCTATGAAGATAGCGTAATAGCATACCAGCCTAATGAGAATGTTTTACTAATGAGGAAAATCACAATTGCAAACATTTGGGCTGACAAAAATAACTGGAGTTGTCATGACTTAACCATAAATAGTGTTTGTGTTTTTCCCTATTGGACATTAATTAATCATTATTTAATAGACCACAGATGTGTCAAATAGCTATTCTAAAAACTGACTTTCTATTTTAAAATTGACAAAGTCAGCTGAAAGTGCTAAGGAATTAAAAGGAAAACCTTGGTACAAAAATTATTTCATTTTCTGTGCTTAAGTTCTGGTAGCCACTGACTTGTGGCCTTGTTATCTTATTTTCTGAAAGGAATTTTCCAAAGGCTGAGGAGACAGTGCAATGGACTGCTGATAGGCTGTGCCTGATCTAACCTAAGAAAATAGTCCAAGACTCCATAGGAGCCACACTGCATCAAATTCACTCCCCACCAACCATTGCCAAACTGCCTGTCCTGAAATATATTTAAATTTCTAAATTCAGTTGATTTAAGTTGCATAGAAAAATGGTTCTTGATGGTTAAGCATTGTTCCAAAAATATCCTTATTAAAACCACCAGTGTGAAGACCAATGTGTACACTGGGAAAGAACAAAGGCAGCTGAAGGGTTAGCTGGGTTGTGAGTGAACTCAGGATGTAACACAACCCAGTGGAGGAAAGCCCGGTAAAACTTCCACATGGAAAAGATGTATCATTTGAAAACCAGGAACTAATGGGGGCAAAAAGCTACCTACTACATGTGAAAATCCTTGATCCTTGCCTGGGACCATTGACATTTTCCATGTCAGTGAATCAGACAGTGCAGGGAGTCTATGTATGATGTTATTGTTTATGGATTCTTAATAATTCACAGAGATAATGACTCTCTTGTTAAAGATGATTATGAACAAAACAGCCAGTGTCCCTGTCAAAACGTGAAAATCTGCTTTTGCTTTTTTTTTTTCTTGGCTTGGTTTTTTGAGATAGGGTCTCCCTCTAGCCCAGGCCAACCTGGAATTCACTATGTAGCCTCAGGCTGGCATTGAATTTATGGCGATCTTCTTAACTCTACCTTCCAGAGTGCTGGGATTAAAGGTGTGCACCACCACTCCCAGTGCATTCTGACTTTTTAATGATGAGCAACATTCAGCTAGCATCGCCGCTTCTTACCTTCAGTTATCACAGATAGCACTTTCCCTGGTCCATTTCTAATAAAGGTGACACTGCTGACTTTGGTTGTGATACGTAGAATGATAATTCTCAAGGTGAATGTGCCTGCAAGCGTGCACATACCTAACTAGAGAGAAACAACACTAACGGAAAAAAAAAAAAAGACTTACCACTCTTCCTAATAATAATAGTAATTACAGAAAACCTTGTCAGAGCCAAGATTTAAAGAAAAGAAAATTTCCTGATGCAAATCTTCCTCATTTAAATGTCATTCCTAAGCATGTGGCCAAAAGAAGATGTTTGATATTCAGAGTATGTGAGAGGCATTTTATAGTTACTTGTTTCCCCATGAATTAACTCATCTTCCAAACATACAGCACCTTAGAACCCATGCTGAAAACAAGAAACATGAAACATGGGTTGTCACTTAAAACACGCTTCCTGTCTCATTGATAGATTTTGATTATCCTTGGATCTTGCTGCCTTGGGAAAAAGAAAAACAGATTCTCCAACGGAGAGTGAGATTAGCATAGGTTAAGTGGGATAAGCATTGTTAACTTGATTATGATGGGTGTAGCCTCTCTTTAGGCCTAAGGTCAGTAGAAGCGTCTTCTTGGAATCCAGACTGTTGGTCTGCATAGGATTTTGACTCTGTTTCCAGTTCCAGCTATGGGTTCCTTGTCACTGAATGAATGTCTTCACCAATCAGGGAGCCATTGATTTCACACCTAGGCTGGGTGCCACTATTGCACAGGTGTGTAGACCTTGTCATGCTGGATATTTTTGTGTATCAGGGACCCCTGCTTATTTATACAGTGTTGGCCATATTTCCCCTGCAGCTCATGTAGCACCTTTTCCCTGGCAGGGGATGAACCACTCCTCAGTCATCTGTGATGGCCCAGGTAAAACTACAGAGGAATGGAGAGAAGAACAAGAGTGCTGCTTCCATGGGGAGCCCAACAACCTGCGCCAGGGTGATGGTGATGGACACTAGAGATACTCAAAATGCACCAAAGCAGAAGTCCAGAAGCTGCTGAGAGCTTAACATTAAAATAGTCTTAAAACACACTCACCAAGGCTGAGGGAAATTTTCAGAAGAGGGGGCAGAAAGATTTTAATATCAACAGGATGGGAGGGAATATCCAGAGGCATTATCCCCTCCTCCACCCCCACTGAGTGATTGCTGCTCTTACAAATCATAACCCACTACCCCAGCGTGAATGCAAGTGATCCCACTGAGGAGGCCCCTGAGTGGAAAGGGGTCAGAGAGCAGGGAAACGATAGTACCAAATTGTGGTTATGTCATACAAAGTTTCTACTTAATAATAATAAATGGAAAAAAGAATACAAATTTCTTCACAAATAAAGGTATAAGCAGAATGATTGGCAATAAGCCAGGCAGGGTGGTGCACGCCTTTAATCCCAGCACTTGGGAGGCAGAGGATTGCCATGAGTTCAAGGCCACCCTAAGTCTACATAGTGAATTCCAGGTCAGCCTGGACTAGAGTGAGACCCTATCTTGAAAAACCAAAAAAAAAAAAAAGAGTGATTGGCAATATGTCTTCTAATTCCAAATTTCTTTGCACTTATCATGGTGTGATCCTTCTTATTGAAACTCCAAAATGGTGTGTTATATTATTTTGGATATTTCCAAGTTTGCTTCAAAAGGTCATAGCTCTAAAATATATTTTAATTGCATCTGTTTTGGCAAATAAAAGTTTATCAAAGGTTATTTAAGTTATTGGAAGTATAGAATTTTTGTCTTATTTTTCTTCTGTAGGAGATACTCATAATATGGCTTCAGGTGAAGACTGAAAACCACTGGGCTGAGGTTATTGCAAGGAAGGTTGAACCCAGTGTCGTAGTCAGCCACACGCCAATGGGATGAATCTCCAAACCACGCAAGATTATGGGGAGGAAAATATTTATTGAACAGATCCAGGGGAAGAAGTTAAGGAAAGGCTGGCCCCCTTTCACAGAAACAAGCAGAGACAGAGACAGAAGCACCACAAGCAAGCATATTCCAAACTAAAAAAAAAAGGAACTCCAGGCTTGAGCTCAGACTGCTTTTTATATATGTATAGCTAAAATTTTAGACCCACCCCAGAAATACCTTAGTGCTGAACCTTAGGATTTGGCCAAGGTGACACACTTCCTCCAGCCAGAACTGGCTGGAGACAATTTACAATTTTAATAAATCCTTAATTCTTTGGGGGGACATTTATTCAAAACTGCCACACCCAGGGACTCATGATGCATGCTGGGCAAAAAAAAAATTTACTTCTGTCATAGTCAGCCACATGCCACTGGGATGAATCTCCAATCCAGGCAAAATTTAGGAAGGAAAGTATTTATTAAAGTATCAGATCCAGGAGAAGTTTAATAACGAAAGGTTGGCCCCCTTTCACAGGTCCAAAACAACAGAGACCCAGCACCAGCAACTCTAGCAAGCACAATCTAACTATCCAACCACAGCAGGACTGCCAGAGTAGAGCTCTGGCTGCTCTTTGTATATGTATAGCTGGAATTTTACATCCACCTTAGACATACCTTAGGAGGCCAGTCCAAGGTGACACCTCCTCCAGCCAGGAGACTGGAGACAAATCTTTAATACACTTTTGAATATATTTCTTCCAAATGAAAATGATGTATTTGTTCTTGGGTCCTTCCAAATGAAAATGATGTATTTGTTTGGGTCCATTTCTGTGTGCATACATGCTTTTTCCCTGGTTGTAGCAGAGTGTCACCCTGTAGTCCATGCAGCCTGGCTCACTGTACAGCTCAGGCTGGCCTCTAACTCTTGGCAGTCCTCCTGCCCCAGCCTCCACAGTGCTGGGACTACAGGGGTGAGTCACCATGCCAGGCTAGTACCACTTTTTTGAGCACAAGCCTTTTGTCTATTTTCTTTGGAGGCCAGCATCATGTTGTAGCTCCTGCATGCACACCCATCACTGACAGCTGAAAGGAAGGGCACAGAGGTCTCTCTGGCATATAGAGTACCTTCTCTATCCTTCTCCCAGCATAGGAGCATTACTACCATACCAGAAGGTTTTCTGGTGTGTAAGAGATAGTTGTGTTATGTTTTTTGGAGACAAAACTTTTCTTTTGTAGTTATTTGAGGTTAAGCACCATCACTGGGAGGGTAATAGAAGTTAAGCACCATAAAGAAGTATATTTAGAACAAGAGGTGATGAGGAGAGAGAAAAGGAAATCTGTAATATGAAAGCAAAAAGGCTATGGTGGGGGAGGACACAGAGGAAGGGGAAGGGAAAAGAGGGAGGAAATGGAAAAAAACATAAAAATTGTTTGAAATATAATTTAATAAAATCTAATTCTTTGTATGCTAATAAAAATAAAGAAGTATATTTGGGTGTCGAGTTGACAAAAGGCTAGACTACAGGGGATTTGTGTTTTGTCAAGTTAAGTAAGTAGGAAGGTCAGTCCTTAGACCTCCCTTCCATATATCACTCAGAATTAACGTGGGCCATGGAAATATTTTGCACAAGATTTCAAGATGGAAATTTTAAAAACACATTCCTGGGGAAGCTGGTGAAGGAAAGGGCTGGGCTGCAGCTCTCAGACATCCTTGCTTATCTGCTGACTCACAGGGCTGGGGCTGGGGCAGCAGCTGCCTGGCACTCCTCTTCTCCACTTATCCACTTCAGCTCCTGCTGGATCTTATGATTCATTTTCTCTGGCTTCTGAGCCAAGTGCCTGGTTACCTCACAGACACAGCGCTTGGTTTTCTCTTGCAGAATGCCCTCATTATGGGCATTAGAGGCCCTCTTAGAGGCAGGTAGATAGAAAGACAGACAGGGGTTCCTGCACTTGCTGTGATTTCCCAGATACCTCTCCCTTCTCCTTGCTCTTCCCACTCACATACTCTATCCCCACCCCACTGCCTCCTCCGTGGGACCTTCAGCACACAAACAGCAAGGCCTACTTTGTTCTTTTTTCTCTTTTATTTAAGGCCTGGGAAAGGAACCTAGACATTTCACATGCTAGGTATTTTGTCTACCAGTGATCTGTATCCCCAGCCCTCAGTTCAAATCCCAGCTGAAATTTGCAATCATCCTGATTCCACCTCCTGACTGCGGGAATTCCAGGCCAACATCACCACACTTAGTTTCCCAATCAATTCATTGTAATAAATCTATTTTTTCTTAATATTTTCATTTATTTACTTGCAAGCAGGGAGAGAGGGAAGAGAGACAGAGAGAATGGGTGTGCCAAGGCCTCTAACCACTGGAAATGGATTCCAGATGCCTGTGCCACGCTGTGCATCTGGTTCTACCTAGGTACTGGGGAATCAAACTCAGGTTGTTAGCCTTGCAGTCAAATGTCTCAACCACTAAGCCATCTCTTCAGCAGATAAATCATCTATTTTATAACTGTATTTTTCCTCTTTTTCTTTTAAATATATATATGCATATATATGTATATGTATATGTAAATATATATGTGTGTGTCTGTCTGTCTGTGTGTTTGTTTATTTATTCATTTAAAAGGAGAGAGGTGTGGTGAGAGAGAATGGTCACACCAGGGCCTCTTGCCCCTGCAAATGAATTCAAAATGCATGCATCACTTTATGTGTGTGGCTTTGTGTGGGTACTAGGGAATTGAACCCTAGCCAGCAGGCTTTGGAAACAAGTACCTTTAACTGCTGGGCCACCTCCGCTTTCAAACATCTGTATTTTCTACAGTCCTGCTTCTCCAATGCTCCAAAATGACTTTTTAAAAAGGTGGTTGGGGATTTAGCAGAGCATCATGGCGGACTACTAGCAGCCTCGCCAGGACTCTAGTCGAAAGGATACAGCGAGGGAGCTGTGGCCCATATAACCCTACCAACCGACTGCAGGCAGAAAGCTGAGATCCTGGCATGAGATGAGCCACCACAGTCATACGGGGGAGGATCCACATGGAACCCCACAGAGA
>PVHP010041505.1:0-15347 GCA_004024765.1 Zapus hudsonius | reverse complement strand
GGCCCATATAACCCTACCAACCGATTGCAGGCAGAAAACTGAGATCCTGGCATGAGATGAGCCACCACAGTCATACGGGGGAGGATCCATATGGAACCCCACAGAGAATGATTGGTTGTACAAGGGACCCACAGCCATAGCCATTCAATCAACAAAAGATAAGCCAGTGTGACAGAAACCAACGAATCTCGACACAAAAACCCCTAAGCTCACAATACCATATCAGCCTCAATACTCGCCCACCACGACTCAGGGAACTGAGCGGAAGAGGGAGCGGAAAGATTGTGAGAGCCATGGTGGGGGAGAATAGCAGAGACTTGGCACTCCTCAGTAACTAAGCACTTGAGACATGAGAGCCTGGCTGAAGAATGAGCTATCCATGGTCCCCTACCACAAAGACTGATACAGATGGCCCATGGAGGAGGATATCCATCTGACTGGGGATGGGGAAGGGGGCAACGTGAAATTGGGAATAACAACTCATGGTTGGCCCACTAAACAATGTAACTCATTATGAACAATAAAGAAAAAAAAATAAAATAAAGCTTTAGTCTCTATTAAAGCTTTTTTCATATGTGTGTTTAGAGTGGTGTAGTGTGTGCATGGCGTGGGTATGGAGAGTGTATATGTATAGTGTATGTGTAGATGCATGTGTGGTCTGCATGCACACATGCAGAGGTCACAGAGCCTCTATCGCTCACACACACGTTTTCTTCACACAGAGACTCACTGAATGGAACCACCATTTTTTTGGTTTTGGTCAGATTGGCTAACCAGTGAGCCGCAGGGACTCTCCTGCATCTGTTCCCCACAGGACTGGGCTTACAGATGTGCATGACCATGACCAGCTTTTTCTGTGGCTGCTGGGGCTCTAACTCGGGCCAGCTTCTGGACCAAGCTCTCTCGCATGCTGAGCAATCCCCCAGCCCCTTAAAACTTTTGGGTAAGGGCTGGAGAGATGGCTCAGAGGTTAAGGCACTTGCCTCCAGTGCCTAAGGCCCCAGGTTTAATTCCCCAGGACCCACATAAGCCAGACCCAGAAGGTGGTGGCCCTGGTGCACTCTCTCTCTCTCTCTCTCTCTCTCTCTCTCTCTCTCTCTATATATATATATATATATATATATATATATATATATATATATATATATATATATATCTGCTTGAAAATGAATAAATAAAATATTTTTTAAAAAAACTTTTGGTTAATAAACTCCAATTTAGCTTCAAGAAACAACACAAAACAAAACTTTGAATTGACAAGACAGAATAATTCATAAGACCTAAACATTTCAAAGTAATTTAGGTTCTATCAAATGTGAACCACCGAACTAGAGAATCGCTGTACACTGTAATTTTTATTGGTGTTTGTGTTGAGACAGACTCTCCCACTGTAGTCCAGGCTGGCCTTGAACGTGTAGCAATCCTGTTCCCTCAATCTCTGGAGGACTGGGATTACACACATGAGCCACCACGCCCAGTGTGTATCTTTTTTTTTTTTTTTTTGACCCATGACTTTTTTTTATTGTCCATAATGAACTCATTATTTAGTGGGCAAACAATGAGTTGTTATCCCCAATTCTCTGATTCTCCCCCTCCCCCATCCCCCAACCAGCTGGATGTCCTCCTCCGTGGGTCAAGGCTTTCTGACTTATTTTTCTTTTTCTTCAAGTACCAGGTCTATGTTCTTTCTGTGCTGGTTCTTTGCTGGGTATTTTTTTTTTGTTAATTTTTAAACTTTATTTAAAAACTTCCCACCCTCTTTGTTTCCCACTTTATCCTTCCTCCACTGAATGCCCTCTTCCTTCCTATTCCTTCTTCTACTTTGATCTTTGATGTCTTTTTTTCCCTTCTCTGCCCTCCTCCATCATGTATGACAACGTGTCAATGGGCCCAATATGAGGCAGGTCTTGTGTGGGTGTCACAGTCAGCCACACGCCGCTGGGATGAATCTCCAAACCAGGCACAGTTTTGGGGAAGAAAGGATTTATTTGTAGCTGTAGATACAGGGGAAGTTCCAGAATGCAAAAGAGGCTGCTCTCCTTTCACAGGTCCAAGCAGAGAGAGAAACCCATCACCAACACCATACACATGGAACAGCAAACAGGCAGGAGGGGAAGGAGAGAATTCTTTCACCTTTATATAGCCCTAGGGTGGGGTCTTGCAATTCTATCCCAGACTTAATGGCTTCCTGAGTCTCTGGAATTTCCTTCCTGCACTGCCCACACAGGAAAGGATGTTTACTTCTACCTCCTTTGAGCTTCTTTACATCCAACCCCCTACTGAGAGGCTGCCTTCCTGTGAACATCCTCAGAGACCCACCCAAGATTACTTGAAAGGTCAAGTTGACAACAAAACTTAACCATCACAGTGGGTAATGACAGCTGCTGTGAGCTTGTGAATACAGTGGCACTTTGTGTCTGGAAGACAGCATTACAAAGCACTCCTCCCCATTCTTTGGTTCTTATATCTTTCAACCACCTCTTCTGCAATGGTTCCTGAGCCTCGGAGGACAAGATTGAGATGTCTCAGTGCTGAACATGAGCGCTGCCCCTCCTGAGCAGGAGCCCCTCACCATTTTTCTAGATGCCTCTGCAGTGACTCAGCATAACCTCAACTCTCTTGTCATTCTCACTTCATGCAGCAGCCAAAGTCCCTCAGAGTCTGATGGAGCCACATGCAGCCACAGCCTAGCTCATGAGAAATGCTTCCTCCCAAATTGCACCTGACCTTGGACAGGTGATTTGTTGGAAAGACACAGCACTGTTGCATCCAGAATTAGGCACGCATGCTGGGAGATCAAATGCTGGTGATCAAAAATCCTTCTTTCAGTCCAATAGTGGAAGGATTGACCTCTAGAAAGATCCTTCAAGGTGAGGATTTGAATGTCCTGAAGATACTGTGCCGAATTGTCAGCTAGGTGCCAAGGAAGCACTTCCTCTAATTTAGCCTTTCTGGGGATTGCATCAAGCCTGCAGTTCTCAGTAATGGCCTCTAGTCCTAGAACAGCACACTTACTGTTTGGACTGTGACATTACTCACTGTGGGTCCCCCGGGCTTCTCTTCCCTCCTACCAGATGTGACTGAAGAACTTCATACCGAGGGTGGAAAGGACTAGAATTCTTCTCTAGCTGGGCTGAGCAATGTCCCCACTTACACAGGCGAGTAATGCATACACACGAGGACGCAGACTGGCTTGGATTTCCAAAAACTGACGACAGCCCAATGTCCTCAGGAGAACACACATTCGAGGAACAGTGGTTCAGAGCTGGGGAGACGAAGGCTCAAGGGGTTCTCGAGTTCAGATCCCCAGCACCCACATAAAAGCCAGGTGTGACAGTGCCTGCCTGTAATCCCAGCCCTGAGGGGGAGGTGACAAGAAAAAGGATCCTGTCCCCAGGGCTTGCTAGCCAGCTAAATTGGTGAACTCTGGGTTCAGTGTGAGACCTCATCTCAAGAAATAAGGTGCAGAACATAGATCTCTGCCCTCCACAGACATGCACATATGTGTGCTGACACACAGGTGAACAGAGAGAGAGAGAGAGAGAGAGAGAGAGAGAGAGAGAGAGAAGAGCATGGTGGCTCACACGTAAGTCTAGCACTAAAGAGGCTGAGTGAGGTACAGAAGATTGTTGTGAGCTGGAGACCAGCCTGAGCTACAGAGTGAGTTCCAAGGCAGCCTAAACTAGATTGAGATTTTGTCTGAAAGGAAGAAAGAAGAAAAAGAGAGAGAGAGAGAGAGAAAGAATAAAGAAATAAAAACAAAAAGAAAGAAAAAAGAGAAATAGAAAGAATAAATAAAGGAAAGAAAGAAAGAACCTAGATCATGGTTCTTTTTTTAAAAAAATTTTTATTCATTTTCAAGCAGAGAGATAGAGAGAGAGAGAGAAAGAGAGAGAGAGAGAGAGAGAGAGAGTGCACCAGGGCCACCAACTTGTGGGTGTGGCTTATGTGGGACCTGGGGAATTGAACCAGGAGCCTTAGGCACTGGAGGCAAGCGCCTTAACCACTGAGCCATCTCTCTAGCCCCCCAAAATAATCTTAATTTGTTGGGCTGTCAGTACTGCAGATTATCTGATTTGTAGTTGGAAAGTTTTAAGATTGCTTCACATTACTTATACAATCAATGGGTATTCTTTTTTAAATATTATTTTTATCTGCAAGTAGAGACAGAAAAGAAAGAGAGAGAGAGAGAGAGAAAGAGAGAGAGAGAGAGAGAGAGAGAGAGAGAGAATATGGGCATGCCAGGGCCTCCAGCCCCTGCCAATGAACTCCAGATGCATTCACCCCTCTGCATCTGGCTTTACATGGGTGGTGGAGAATCAAGCCAGGTAGCTAAGCTTTGCAGGCAAGTGCCTTACCTGCTGAGCCATCTCTCCAGCCCAATCAATGATTATGCTAAAAGCAATATTAAGCAACCAGCACAAGTATAACTCTGCTCTTCAGAAGACCTAAGACAAGACCGGGATGAGGTGAGAAGAAGCCATGATTAATAGGCAGAGGTAAGAGATAAAAATTCACCTCTTCCATAGAAGACCTCTGCGGCTCTAAGGGTCACTCTTATTGCCTGAAAAGACTATCTTTTGTAGGTCTAAACTAAGGCAGCTATTAAAAAATAGTGCTACGCCCATACAGTAGAATTTTACTCGGCAATAAAATGGGAATCATTAGACCAGGAAGATAGTTCAGTCAGTAAAGGCAATTCCTTTCAAGCCTGAGAACCTGAGTTTTATCACCATTGCAAGGTGTGGTGGCACATGCCTGTGATCCCAATACTGGGGAGGCAGAGGCAGGTCAACCCCTGGACCTTGCTGGCCAGCCACTTAGCCTAATCAGTGAGCACCGTCTCAGAAACGTGGTGATACCTAAGCATGATACCGAAGGCTGCCACATGCACCCCCCAAAATACACACCAGACAGACATACCTACACACAATCACACCCACACATGTAAACATAAAAGGAACTATTGGGCCTGGAGAGATGGCCCAACAGATAAAGACCCTTGCTGACAACCCAGGTTCGATTCCCCAGTGCCCACATAAGCCAGAAGCAGAGTGGCACATGTGTCTGGAGTTCACTTGCAGTGGCAAGGCCCTGTTATTCCCATTCTCTCTCTCTCTCTCTCTCTCTCTCTCTTTCTCTCTCTCTCTCTCTCTCTCTCTCTCTCTTTCTCTCTCCAAATGAGTAAATAAATATTTTTATAAGGGAACTATGATTGATATCCATAGCAACATACAAAATCTCACAGACAATATGTTTAAAGACTCAGACACAAAAGAAAAGATGTTTTTATCCATATGTTATTTGAAATTCTGAAAAGGAAAATACTCTGACAACAGAAAGCAAGAACAGAGGAGATTGACTATAGAGGATTAAGAGGAATATTTGGGGTTGTTGGAACTTTAACTTTATGATGCTGATGTTTACATTTATCAAAACATCATATACTTAAAATGGGTGTGTTTTATTATATGCAATGCACATGGACAAGAATAGCTGAAGTGTTATGACTTTACACTCCTCCATCAATATATTTCAATACCTGCTTCATCCATCTGTCCTAGTACAGATGTGGTTTTTATCCGTTTTCATCTCTTCTAATTAGGTAAATTTTCTATTTTTCTGCTCATAAACAATAATCAATTTTCTACAGCCAGCAGAAAGTCTGAGGCCAGCCTGAGCTACTTAGAAAGTTGAGGCCAGGCAGACCTAGATAGAGAACCCCTGTCTCAAAAAGAAAGAAATCCAGCCAGACTCAGTGGTGCATATCTGCAATTCCAGCACTGGGGAAGCTGAGGCAGGAAGATCCAGTTTGAGACCAGCCAGGCTATGTAATGAGACTTTATCTCAAAATAAAATACATTTCTACATTGCTGTCTATTTTCTTTTTGTGAATTATTTCTTTTTTTAATATTTTATTTATTCATTTTCAAGCAGTGCGATACAGATACAGAGAGAGAGATACAGAGAGAGAGAGAGAGAGAGAACCAGAGCCACCACCTTGTGGGTCTGGCATATGTGGGTCCTGGGGAACTGAACCCAGGGCCTTAGGCACTGGAGGCAAGTGCCTTAACCACTGAACCATCTCTCCAGCCCCTTTTTGTGAATTATTTCTGCAAGTTCTTTGTATATTGAGAATACTTGTCCATTGTCTCCCGTGTCACAGCTCCTGTTGTTTCTTTATATGGTCTGTTTGCATAATTATAGAGTTAACTGTGTTAGGAGTCCCTTCATTGTTTCTGCTTTGTATGTACCACAAGGTAAAATTATCCATGTTTTCTTCTAAATCCTATTAAAGACTTTAAAGATTCCACTTTCTAAAATGCATTTTTAAAAATATTTTTATTTCCAAGCAGAGAGAGAGAGAGAGAGAGAGAGAGAAAGACAGAGAGAGGCAGAGAGAGAGACAGAGAGTATGGGCATGCCAGGGCCTCTAGCCACTTACAATCAAACTCCAGATGCATGTGCCACTTTGTGCATCTGGCTTGCATGGGTGCTGGGAAATTGAACCCAGGTCCTTAGGCTTGGCAGGCAAGCGCCTTAATTGCTGAGTCATCCCTCCAGCCCTAAAATGCATTTTTAACTATATCTTTATTATCCATAATTAGATACACTGAATGAGCAAATAACGTGTTGATGTCCCCAATTCCCCATTACCCTCCTCCCTGTCCCCAATCAGCTGGGTTTCCTCCTCCATGGGCAGTCTGGATCAGTCCATGGGGTAGAGGATTATGGATAGCCTAGGAGTCGACCCGGTTCCACCGGCAATGTATGTTGTTACTGAGGGGGGCCATGTCTCAACAATAAGGCAGCTTTAATACTCACCCACCATGACTCAGAGAACTGAGCGGAAGAGGGCGGGAAGATTGTGAGAGCCATGGTGGAGGAGAATATCTAAAGTGCATTTTTGACATAACTTCAGGTTGCTTTTCTTCCCCACATGGTTAAGCACTTCCTGCACCATTGACCCTTTGGGCTAGAGTATAACTCTTGGTTGGGGGACTGTTCTGGACGTTGCAGATTTAAGCACATCCCTGACCTCGCTCAGGTTGTGGCTGCATCCCTCCCGCTTGTGACCAAAAGCCCTGGAATTCACTATGTAGCGTCAGGGTGGCCTTGAACTCACAGCCATCCTCCTGCCTCTGCCTCGGAGTGCAGGGATTAAAGGTGTGCGCCACCATGGCCGGGCATGTAGTCACCTTTCAATAAATAAATTATGGTTCTTGCTCTCCCAGCCTCTGGGTTTGTTGTTTTGTTTTGCTTTTTGTTTTGTTTTGTTGTTTTGCTTTGTGTTTTTTTTCTCTGCAAAAGATAATCTTATGGGACAATCAGATGAAAATGAAAGAAGAGACTGGGGCAGAATCATGGGGTGCACCCTGGGTGAGGCCTGCAGGCACACAGCTGTCTGGGGCTGATAGGTGAGAAGGCTCCAGATAGGGACCCTGTCCTCTGGCTCTTGGGGGCGGGGAAAAGTGAAGTTACAGAAAACACAAAACCAGTAAGAAGGAACCGCTTGGAGCTACAGGTATGAAGTTAGGATGGGACATCCGTGACCATTGACAGAGTGTCGAAACTGCCCAGCCCTTAGGGGGTCAATCATGTGATCCTCAGCTAAATGGGGCAGAGAACGTATGTCCTCCTCATCACTGGGAAGAAGGGTCCCACCTCAGCAGCAGCAGTCCTGCCTCCCGCCCCCCAAAGAGCTCACAGCCCAGGGGTTCTAAGGATCTCAGCTCTACCTGCTGAGTGCCTGGTCCAGGCTGCCCAGAGCCCTCTCTCAGTATCAGGGACTTTGTCCTGGTTAAATAGCTCTAGTCAAAGCACTGGCTGGCATCCAATGGTGTCATTTGGGATGGTTTCAGTTGCAAGAAACAGCAACATAGCTCAAACGGGTTTAAGCCCATTGGGGAGGCTTCATCCAGAAGCTTACTGATGTTTCCAGATCTACTTCTTGCCCTGGTTCTTTGCTAAAGGCCTGGACCTCTAGATCCCTGGGTGAGAGCTGAGATGACTTAAGTGCCTGGGAGAAGTCTGAGGCTGCTGGAAAGAGCAAAGGAAAGAAAGAAGGGATGCTGGGATACTCCTGTGTGTCCACTGCCCCAGGCTTCCCCAAAGGAGCCCAAGAAGAAGAGGGCTCTGAATCTTGGGCATCCATGAAACTACCGCCTACATCTTCAGTAGACTCATAACGCCGTTTGTCTTTATCATGTCTTCTTTCTCTGCTCAGTTCAAACACTCCATGAGCTCAGAGTAAGCCTGAAGAAATTGGGCATCGAAAATGCAAAGGGCTTAAATCAGGAAGTGAAACCATAATTCCAGGCAAAGCCAGGTTCTCCCTGAACTAGCTGGCTAGTCCCTGAGTAAAGGGCACATGCAAAACTCAGTGATAGAGAGAGATGGTGAACCAGTGTTTTGTCTGGTAAACAGTCTGTGGTTCCTACAGCAAAAAGCACCCTGGGAGAATATGACTGCTCTATTCACCATAGCAAAACAGTGGAACCAGCCTAGATGTCCATCAACGGATGAGTAAGGAAAGAACATGTACGTATACACATTGGAATTTTATTCAGCCAGAAATTAAAAAATGAAATCATGACATTTGCAGAAAAAATAGATAGGTTTAGAAATTATTACATTAAGCAAAGTAATCTAGACTCAGAAAGATAATTACTTTATGTTTTCTCTCATATGCAGATCCTAGGTTTTAGCTATTATATATAATATGCACACGTATATATACATATACATATACATATACATATACATATACATATACATATACATATACATATACATATACATATACATATACATATATGAAAGTGGGTATAGGTCATGAAACCAGAAAGGGGACCATGAGAGATGAAGAAGATGGCTTAAGTAGGGGACAGTAATAGAATTGCATGTGACATGAAAGCCCTAGGGACCACTGAGAGTGAAAGGGTTCAACCAATGGAGCAAGGGAGAGGGAAAGAAGGGGGAAGGCAAAATCAACAGGAAACAAATATTCTTTGAAAATATCATAATAAGTGCTGGGGAGATGGTGCAATAGTTAAAGTGCTTGCTTGCAAAGCCTGAAAGCCTGATGGCCCTGGTTCAATTCCCTGGTTATCCACTTAAAGCCAGATGCACAAAGTGGCACCTGTGTCTAGAGTTCATTTGCAATGGTAGGACCAAAATGTTGTCTACCTCTCTCTCTCTCTCTCTCTCTCTCTCTCTCTCTCTCTCTCTCTCTCTCTCTCTCTCTCTATCTCTCTCTCTCTAATAAATTATATTTTAAAAAGAAAATATAATGAAACCTCTCAATACTTTGTATGCTTATTTTATTTTTTTAACTTTTTTTGTGTGTGTAGGGGGTCATGTCAGGATCTCTTGCTGCTACAAATACCAGACACATGGACCACGTTGGGTCCAGCTTTACGTGGTGCTGGAAAATCAAACCCAGATCAACAGGGTTTGCAAGCAAGCACCATTAACCACTGAGCCATCTCTCCAGCCCTCTATATGCTAATTAACAATAAATAGATAAATTTGAATTTTTTAAGTGCCTTGGTGACCCCAGTTGGCTCGCCATAGCCATTGCCCCTGCCCCTAGATGCCAGCAGGGTCGCTTAGAAAGAAAGCAGCAGAGACAAATCATCAGCCAGGAGCTCTGCCAAGGCAATGGCTGCAGCTGCCTCCTATCTCTCTGGAACATGTGTCTCCCTCCTTGGCCTGAGCAGCAGTTTTGTGACACCCCTAGGCTCTCAGGCTCCTATCCATTCTGCTCTGTTTGCAAATTTCTGTGAGGTGAAGATACAGGACCTCCTAAAGACGGGGAGCAAACACAGGCTTAGCCTGTTACTGTCCCTTAGGTCTCAGGGACCTCCCTTTGATCCCACGCTGGGAAAGCTCACCTTACAGGTCAGCCATTCAGAAAACTAGCATTATGAACAGCATTATAGCAATGCTTGCAAACCGGGCTGTCTTTAATCTAACAGTTTCTTAGTTCATTTATGTAAGAAACCTTAGCAAGAACAGCAGACCTAGCAACAAAACCCCAGAAGCAAGCACCAGAGACATCCCTGCCATGTTCAAAGCCAAAAATAACCTCTTATGTTTCATGTTCCTTCTCTTTCAATCACCCTTTATTTTTATTGGCTTAAAAACCCCCAAAGCACAGGCCCCAGATTTCCTGTGGAGATTCCCTTCTCTGAACACACATAGAAGCCAAAGGGATAGTCTTTGTCTCTGTGGAATCCGGATTTGCTGAGGCTCAGGTCTTTCAGAAGGAAGCACACACCAAGTTGTTTGGGGGATCCCTAAATCAATCGAAAGCACTCACTTAGAAGGGGGTGCTCTCTCTTGGGTGGAAATGTCCCTGCTTTGCCAGCTTGAATCTGTGACAGTGCCCTGGGCTTGCTTCCTTTTACTTTCTGAGCTAACACACTCCCTGGTGTGCTAGCTGGTGACCTTGGCTGGCTTTCCTAATCTTCTCTGGAAGTGTAACTTCCTGACTGAGTGATTGTGAGCAGTGAATGAGAAAAAGCACTGGGGGTTCAATTAAAGCCTGTTCTGACTAGTTTTACATCATCCTAATTATTATCTGATTTCCCTTTGGTCAAAGTCATCAAAAACCTACATGACACAGGAAATCAACATTGTCGCTGTCTATCTCATTATATGTTTCATTATAAATTAAGTATGCACTTCAAAGACTAGAACAGAACATGGGGAAATGAAGATAATGATTGAGGGTCATAGGTAGGTGTGTTGTAATGTACTGGTTATATAACGTGAGAAACGTAAACCCATGAGAATTAAGTGGAGTTAAGACTTTGAAATATGCGTATTTTGTGGTCTCCACGAAGGATAAAAATATCTTCCCTTCAGCTTCTGCCGTAACTATAGCTCTAACCTTGCTACATGGCAAAACTTAGCAGCTTAAAACAAACACTGGTTTGGGTCTGCATGTGGAGGATCAGGAACCGGGAAGGGTTGGGCTTAGCTCCCTGTCTCTTTGGCATCAGCTAGAACGTCACCTAGTGATGGCCGACCAACTTCCAACTCACCTGCTGGGAAGTGGGAGCTGGCTTTTGGTCAAGAGCTCATCAGGGCTCCCCATGAGTCTCCCTGGGCTACCCCATAATGTAGCAGGTCCAGAGTTCAGTCTTCTCTTCTGTGGCAACTATCCTTCCCCAGAGGAAGGGCTCTGGAAGACAGAAAGTAGAAGCTGCCAGCCTGGTTTTGTTTTATTGTTATAATAAAAGATAAAAGCCTGTGAGTATATTTTTTAAACTGTCTTTATTATTGATAATTAGATACATCGTATGAGCAAATCTTGTGATGATGCCTCCATTTCCCTCCTCTCTGTCCCCAACCCACTGGGGACCCTCCTTGGAGTAGGGGGGTATGAACTGCACCAGAGGTGGTCAGGGTGTTTTTCCCCTTTGTGTGTTGTTGCTGAGGGGGGCGATGTCCCTGGATATTCTCCCCCACCATGGCTCTTGTGTTTTTTCTGTCCCCTCTTCTGCTCAGTTCCCTGAGTCATGATGGGTGAGTTTTAAGTCTGCTTTATTGCTGAGATCTTAAGCGTCTCTGGACTAAGGCTTGGACCTGGAAACTGTCAGTCACTTCTGGTAATTCTAGGGATCAAGGCAGTTGAAACTCACCTAGCTTTGAGGAGAGGAGGCTCAGGTCCCATGACCATTGGAAGAAGTTCAAGTTCATCAATTCTTTTTTTTTTTATCTTTTTTTTACCAGGACCCACCAACATAAGCCTGTTCTTACATAGCCTATTCTTTTTTTTAATATTTTATTTATTCATTTTTCAAGCAGAGATACAGAGAGACAGAGAGAGAGAGAGAGAGAGAGAGAGAGAGAGAGAACACCAGGGCCATCACCTTGTGGGCCTGGCTTATGTGGGTCCTGGGGAATTGAACCCAGGGCCTTAGGCACTGGAGGCGAGTGCCTTAACCGCTGAGCCATCTCTCCAGCCCAAGTTCATCTATTCTTAACCTGTGCTTAAACCATCTTGGCATGCCATTCATAGACAAGCCATTCCCAACCTTTCCTGCCGCATGTACAGTCTTAGATTATTTTCCCCTTCCTGAAGCCTGGTTCTTGCCCATCTCTCACACCTGCTGAATCTCAGCTCCAGTTACCGGTTCCTAAATTCACATGTTCCAGTGGCCACAGGCATGTTAACAAAGAGCTTGGAATCCGGCAGACCTGGGTCAAAACTATTTTTTATCTTGTGCCTGGACAAGTTATCTAATATATGATATTTGCTTTCTTCACCTGCTATGAAAAATGTTCCTCATAGGACTATTAAGTTTAGGAAATAATATATTTGGTAAAATTTCTAAATTGTGACAATACCAAATGTTGGTAAAGGCACACAGCTGAGACTCTTACACACTGATGAGTGTTATCAGCTGGCTAAATTTAATAAGCTGATGTCTAAGATTAAAGATAAGCATATGTTACCACTGAGCAATTCTGCTCCTAGCTTTCCACCCTGTTGCTCAGGTGCTCAGGGAAACTTCTATAAAAAGCTAAGAAGGACTTGGAGAAGTAGCTTAGAGGTAGAGCCTATGCCTAACGTTTAAGGTCTTGGGCTCTTTAAAAAAGATACTAAAGGAAGTACTGTTTTTAGTTGTCATATATACATCCTTATATTATTTTTTGAAATATTTTATTTATTCATTTTCAATCAGAGATACAGAGAGAGAGAGAGAGAGAGAGAGAGAGCACACCAGGGCCACCACCTTGTGGATCTGGCTTATGTGGGTCCTGGGGAATTGAACCAGGGGCCTTAGGCACTGGAGGCAAGTGCCTTAACCACTGAGCCATCTCTCCAGCCCTCTTATATTATTTTAAACAAAAAAAAAAAATTAAAAATCACAGCCAGGCGTGGTGGCGCATGCCTTTAATCCCAGCACTTGGGAGGCAGAGGTAGGAGGATTGCCATGAGTTCAAGGCCACCCTGAGACTACATAGTGAGTTCCAGGTCAGCCTGGACTAGAGCAAGACCCTACCTTGAAGAACCAAAAAAAAAAAAAATTAAAAATCACAAAAATGAAATACATCACCAAAATGTTAACCAGAACAGATACCAAACAGTGCTGTGGTAAATTAAATCCAGGCCAAAGCCTCCCATACTATCACAATTATAATGCTAAGTAAGCCAAAAGAAGCCAATCTGTATGGGACTGGACAGCGAGGCCATTTACAGATGGCCTAGAACTTGCAAAGTAACGCTCTGTATGATTTAGGGACACATACTTGTGTGCAGAATACACAAGAGGAAGACAACCCAGGCCCGAGATCTCCAGAGGAAGAGTGGGTATGAACATCCATCGTTCCATTGCTGCTGCTATTTTGTTTGGGGTTTTGTGTTTTGGTGCTCTCTGCATGCTAAGCATATGCTTTACAACTGAGCCACACCCCAGCCCCTTTTTATTCTTTATAACATTTGGGGGTCTTTTTTTGTTTGTTTGGTTGGTTTTTTTCAGGTAGGGTCCCACTCTAGCCCAGGCTGACCTGGAATTCACTCTGTAGTTTCAGGGTGGCCTTGAACTCATGGTAATCCTCCTCCTACCTCTGCCTCCCAAGTGCTGGGATTAAAGGTGTGCACCACAATGCTGGGCTTTCTTTATAACTTTTCTTTTATCTAAAATACTTCACAAAAAATAAATAAAATAAAATACTTCACAATAAATTGGGGGTTTTGCCTTTTGGGTGCCTATAGCCCAGGCTGACCTCAAACTCACCCCAATCCTCCTGACTAGCCTTCTGAGTACTGGGATTATAGGCTTGAGCCACCAAGCCCAGCAGTAAAAGTTTTACAGACCAACCCTCTGTTGGGTTTGTAACTCAAGGTCCCTATTACTTGGGATTACTTGGTCAGCCCACACCTTGTCACTCACTCAACTTCTGGACTCCCTGGCTCCATCCTGAGATCAGAGAAAGACATTTCCATTTTGACAAGGCTCATACAAGCTTAAGACCAGAGTCTTAAAAAGTACTTTAAAGCTAGTTACCCAGGTTTGAGCCAGGAGTGGGGGAAGGAGTGAAATAATGTTGAGAGCACTTGCCTTTTTTGATGGTGAGAAATCAAATCTGTAATCACGCCAGTGGTCGATACCAAAGTAGTCATGATTTTGAAAGTGCTAGAGAGATTGCTCAGTGGTTAGAAGCGCTTGCTTACAAAGCTTGATGGCCCTGATTCCCCAGTGTTGGGCACTGCTTGTTGGTACTGCTAAGTGGGACACGGAGGACAAAGGGTTAAAGATGTTTGAACAGGTCTGAAACCCCGGTAAACCAGTAGGCATTTCGCCAGCTCCATCATCAACCCTAAAACTCCTGACCCCCTAAGCAAGCCACAGGAACCCAGCTCAGCATGACTGGCAGTGGGTGTCAGACCCAAGTAACAAATTTTTCTGTAACCATCCCCATTGGATAGAATCACGTATTTCCCGCCACTCAGGCCCCCCAATTATACAAATTAGGTATTCACAGGGTGTCTGCACTCACCCCTTGCAGAATACCCACTCACCACCCTGCCTGACCAATCCCCTTGCCCTCCTCTGCTCCTCATTCTCCTGGCTTCTTTTCTCTATAAATGTAAGCTCTCCCCATTCATTAAATGACACGTGGATACACATCTGCTCGTGTCTGTGTCCTGACAGCATCCTCTCGTCCACCCCCAGCTCTGTGGAGCCGCCCTGAGACAGCAGAGCAGAGGCCTGCGGCTGCAGCTTCCAACCAGCTTCTCTCTCTGGTGACTGACAGCCCCCCGGAGGAGAAAAGACACCCCAGGACCCACGTAAAGCCAGATGCACAGAGTAGGGCATATGTCGGGTGTTTGCTTGCAGTGAGCATTTTCTCCTTCTCTCTCTCTCTCTCTCAAATAAATATTTTTAAAAAGAAAGTGCTGATATGAAAATAACTCATGCCAATAATTCTGATTTTGTTCTAGCATTCCTATCCAAAGAATTCTAACAGGAAGTTCTAATTTGCAATGTGTTAGTCTAGACTATTCCAGGGTTCTCAGCCTTGCAGGCATATTGGATCCCCACTAGAGTTTTTAAAATGTGAACATCCTGGTCACACCTATACTAATTAAGTTGCAAGATCTTGGATGAGACCCAGGCCAAAGCCAAACTCCCCAGGTACATCCACTATGCAGTCAGAGATGAAACCCACTGGCCCATTTGATCCTCTGGGGAGAATGACAAGCCCAAAGCCCCAGACACCAACTGTGAGTTCAAGTTGTCTTCTGCATCCATCCATATGAGACACACCAACTGCTTCCTTTTTACTTGAAGATTTTACAATTTGAGCCAATCAAGAACTCAAATGCC
>PVHP010041504.1:0-15383 GCA_004024765.1 Zapus hudsonius | reverse complement strand
GTGGGAGTTTTGACTTTCCAAATAGGCGCCTCTCTGCTTTGTCTTGCATCATGGAGGACCATGAGCGTGCTCACCCACGACTGCCTCTCCCGTCCATTGTTAAAATGGGGATTGGAAGTTCCATAGACTGAGTGTCTAGGCAGGCCATCTGGTGACAGTTCACAGAACAGTGTCTCAGAGTTAAGGAGACAGCTCTCTTAGAAATATGCTTGTCTTGGAAGCATGTGACCCCCGAGTTCTCTTCACAGAGCCTTGTCAAAGTGCAGGGCTTGGTGGCATGCTCTTGTAATCCTAATGCCAGGGAGGTGGAAGTAGGCACACCCCTGGGGCTGGGTGGTGAGCAAGCAGAGCCTACTTGGTGAGTTCCAGGGCAGTGGCAGATTTTGTCTCAAAAACAGGTGGCCAGCAGCTCAGGGCAGGAGAGATGGCTCAGTTGTTAAAAGCACTGAGGGAGCCTGAGAAACCACTAGAGTGGTCCATCCCCAGGACCCCCGTGAACAGCTGGGCATGGCCATGAACACCTATCATTCCAGTCCTCTCAGGACAGCAGAGATCCAAGAATTGCAGGAGCTTGAACATGCAATTTGAAAAACAAAACAAACCTGGCAAGTTCTGGGACCCCAAAGAGTCTCTGGCTAAAATAAGAACTGGAAGCAGAGTAATGTAGAACAGGACACCAGACGTTCCGCTCTGACCGCTGCAGACAAGTGCACCCTGCCACAGACATGAGCTTACACCACACACACACACACACACACACACACACACACACAAGCAAAAATAAAAAACAGGTGGATGACACCTGAGGACACTCCAAACTTGTCTTCTTATCACCACACAAGTGCACTTCCCCCAAATAACTCTCTGGCCACGGTGTGTCGGGAAGGTCCCAGGATTGCTGCAGACTGGCTGGGTCTAGAGAGTTCCTCTCGTCTTGTCTACTTTATCAGGTAGACTCTCTGGATTTGGGGAGTAGGTTGGGGGTCACCTTCTTGCCTTGGATCAGTGACAGTCTGATCAGACAAGGGGCAAGAAGGTTGGAGCCCCGGGTGGGAATGGAAGAGGCTTTCTTTCCTCAGGTGCTCAGGGAACAGGTGGCCGTGTGTAACCCTCTTGGGGATTTTAAGGAAGGCTGTAAACTTGTGCATAAACAGCTCCAAAACCTGAGCTTGAGATTCATGGGTGGAGGAGAGTCTCCACATGGTCCACTGACCTTCTAGAAAATCTCTCTGAAGATGTACTTGCTGCTGTTTTCAGGCGTGTGGATCAGGGCAATGTCTCCATGGATCTGGCTCCTTCAGGTTCCAGGGACTCCTGAATGGAGTCAGGACAGTAAGAAAGAAGGCAGCCCCCTTTCCTGTGTGGCCACACCTCTCCTTCCGTTCCTTTCCTAACTCCTTGGGATTAGGAACAGCTGCGAGGGACTCCATAGACTGTTCGTGAACCCCTGAAGCCCTTCTCTGCTTGGAAACGTGTTGCTGTCCCTGAGGTCCAGGTCTTGGGCCAAGGCCATCTTTCCCTTTGAGAAAGAGCCAGTCCCAGCTGGAACAGGCTAGAGTGTGTGCCTATGGCTCCAAGGTCACGGGCCCTCGTTTGTCTTCCGCTTCTCCCACCTGCCACACCCCCACATGGATCATTTACGGAGGGGTCCCTCAAGATCCTCAGCGTCCATAGAGCACCTGGGTCACTGTAGTCAGTGTAACTGAGCATAGGACACTTGGCTCATGTGCTGTTAGAGGTGGTCACAGCCTGCTGTCCCTGGTCAGGTGTCGAGAACTGTTTTCCTTCTACCTGATCTGAAAGGCCTTTCTGGTCCTCCACCCTGAGGGGCAAGCACAGCCATCACGAGAGAGGATTCCAGGGTCCCATGATGAGTGGGTGGGTGGGGTAGGGTCTCCTTTCAGCAGGGACTGTGTGTCCCAGGTGTCATCCTGTGCCTTTATTTGGAATATCAAGATTCAGCAATGCCCGCATTATCTCTGGTGTCTGACGTCTGCTGGAAGTTAACGAAGTCCAAGGCTTCCCAGGGTGCACGCTGACGTTTCTTGCATTCGCTCTTCTTTTCCTCCATGATTTCTGGCAACCGAGGAAATAAACAGGACTTCCGTTCTCCAGACTTGTTAGCGTCTCTGTGCGTGTTGGTGCTGGGCTGCCTGGCCCTTGTTAGAGGCCTAGGGAGGATCAAAACACAGAGACTCTGCAGAAGGCGATGCTGAGCACAGCAAAGCTGTCGGGGAGCCCCTTTAATGCTACTTAGCACAATATGTTACACATCTTATAGACTGAGTAAGTACCCGGAGTGCCAACCAGTAAACACTGCTCTTAGGGGAAATAAAATTCCACGTGGTTAGGGGCAGGGCTCGATTAATTCAGTGGCAATGAAAAGACCATGAAAACATAGTGAGGTTTTTGACTCTGAGAAACAATTTTTATCTACTACACATATGCGTGTGTGTGTGTGTGTGTGTGTGTGTGTGTGTGTGTGTGTGTACATATGGTTTCATACCAAATGATTGGTGGTAGGAGAGGAACTGGTGTTTTTCATCATCTTTAATTATAAATTAATGTGCTCATGTTCTTGGTATACAGTTCCATCAATTATTGATAATGTCCTTGTTATAGAAACAGTGGTAAAAGGCAGTATTGCAAAGAGGAGGTGTGAATTTCTAGGCATTCCGTGCATGCGTTCATGCGTGTGTGTGTGTGTGTGTGTGTGTGTGTGTGTGTGTGTGTGTGTGTGTGAGATGTGTGCATGCACAGACGCATCTGTGTAGAAAACCAGTCTACTTTTGCAGTCCTTCTCTTCTGGAGGTTTCTCAGGGCACTGTGGACAGAGCCTCATCCCCAGTGCACGCCTTCATAGTGTGCGTTTTAACGGTAAATGATTTTTAATATTCTACATATGTTTTTGTGGTTTTAAGTCTCCTCTCTGGGAATGAACGGGCTGTGGCATTATGATGAATGATGGATCGTGTCCAGGACACCCACTTACTTCCCCACATATCAAACATGTGGTGCTCCTATTAATGGGGGCCATTCTCTAGAGATTTCAGTTGTTCTATCTAATCCCGTCCTGTTTTGGTCCCTCGGCCTGGATTGAGAAGGAGACATTGTTCTCACACATTCTTCTTTTAATTAAATGCAGTAGATATGTCATGTTCATGAAAAAGTCCAGGTCTGTTTGCACATCTGGGACCACGGTCTCCTCCTCAACATCCATTTGACTTCTTGGAAAGCAAACCAAGCTTAAATGTAGACTTGGATTAATTGATGGGTTATGATGGGATCTTAATGTTTTTGTTTCTAATTGTAGCAGAATGTTCTCGCTATTGCTCGTCACAGACACCCACCAAAGCCCCCGGCATCTTTTCCAATGACTGGTTCCAACACAATATCTCCATTTGAGTTGCTTCATGCACGTTCACTTACACCTTTATTCACGCTCAGGACATGTCTGTGTGTGTTTAAGCTTTAATTGCTGGGATAATTTGTTAATTGATCCTACTGATACAAAGTACTTTGAGGAACCATCTATGTAGACGGCACTCCCTCGGTTGGAAAAGAAACCCGATATGTCGTAAAATTCTCCACTCAATTATAATTTTAAAATATCAGAGTAAACTCCTAGCAATTCACAAGAGGCTAAAATGGAACCCCATTAGAAGGGCACTACAAGTAAACATTATTAATTATAAAAAATTGCCTAAATTAGATTTTTTTCACACCTGCTTCTTGCTTAATTAGCTAGCAATCCACATATTCCATTCAGTTGAACTCTTACTATTTATTCAAGCGTACTTGACATTAACATACTGTTTGATGTTTGATATCCTCAGTTTTAATTTAACCACATGACAACAAATGGTGTTTGTGAGATACCAGTGAGCTGGAAAAATATCATGTGTTAAGTAGCACAAGGGAGGGAAGAGAGAATTTCTCTTTCGGAAGAGCTTGAAGGAATAAGAAAATGAGACCTTTTTTTTGCATTTTCTATATTTTTATTTCCATTCTCTTTTGGCATTTAATTATTCTTTTTTTGCATGTGTACATGTGTATGTGTGGGTACACATGTGGAGGCTGGAGGTTGATTTCTTCCTCAATTTTTCTCCAATTTTTTTTTGTTTTTTCAAGGTAGGGTCTCACTCTAGCCCAGGCTGACCTGGAATTTGCTATGTAGTCTCAGAGTGGTCTTGAACTCACGGCGATCCTCCTACCTCTGCCTCCCAAGTGCTGGGATTAAAGGCGTGCGCCACCACGCCCGGCTCACCACCTTATTTTGAAGGCAGTTTCTGTCACTGAACACATCTGGAGTAGCTAGCCAGCGAGCTCCAGGGATCCCCCTGTCTCTGCCTCCACAGTGCTGGGATTTGGGGTACATGTCGCCATGTCCGGAGTTTCCATGGATGTGGGAGAATTGAACTCAGGTCTTCATGCTTGTGAACCAGCACTTCACAGTTGACATTCCTGTCGCTGTCATATCCCATAGGAAGAGGGAGTTAGAAGACCCTAGAAGAATGACACTGAGCTATGATGTAAGCTATTCTGGTGACATTTGGGAGATAGAAGTGTTGCCCACGGTGGTAGTTGGGAAGGATTCGTACAACCAACTGGTCACATCTTAGGATGCTGAGGTCATTCTTCAGGGTCTGAGGAAGGGGCAGGTGCATGAGAATCCTATAGGTGCTTGCAGGGCTGTGTCAGATAACAAGTTAGTCCCAGGAGCAAAATGGTGTCCAAGAGGAGAAAAATGGTAGTGTGCCTGTTTCTTTATCCCAGAGTCATTTCCCCTGGTTTGGCTGAGCCAAGCTGGTCGGGTGATTCGCAATGAAACACTTTTTGGCATTGTTACTTTAACACCTCCAAGTCAAAAGTCATATGCCCGCCGGGCGTGGTGGCGCCCGCCTTTAATCCCAGCACTCGGGAGGCAGAGGTAGGAGGATCACTGTGAGTTCAAGGCCACCCTGAGACTCCAGAGTGAATTCCAGGTCAGCCTGGGCTAGAGCGAGACCCTACCTCGAAAAACAAACAAACAAACAAAAAAAAGTCATATGCCCATCGAAGGGGTGTAAAACAGACGGAATGAACTATCCCAGTTCAAAATAAAACCTGCCAGTAGGGTCTCGGACTTGTTCTGTCGAGACCCCCATATCTAATTGGATTTATTCCTCAAACTTCTTTCTCCTCGGCCCCTCTAACGGAGTCATGGCTGTGACTCCTGTCATCCACTTTGTAATGCGAGTACCTTGAGATCTAGTGATGAAACTCCAAGCAGAAAATTCCTGGGGCCGAGAGACAAAGGAGAAAATTGTCTCCACAATGTATCGATTCTGACTAATGACACACTTGTAGCAGATTTGGACTGATAGCCTCTGGCCTGTCTCCAGCGAGACACCCTGTTACATCTGACTCTGATCAAACCGCCTGTAAATCATTTTGAACTTGGGTCCTGAAGTTCCCGTGTTCACACCACAAAACTGTGGCTTCGATCTGACATCATTATGCCTCCTTGGGCTGTCTTTGTTTAAGAGCCACTTAAAAATTTTGGCTTCTGGTGAACGGAGAAGCTTGTTAACTGAGGGAAACATGTTGATGTCACACACTTGTGGAATTTTATTTTATTTTATTTTTAATTTTGGTCAGGCTGTGTGGATCCAAGAAAGCGTGTGGTGTTCTATGTCATGGATGGTTTTGAGGTTCCGAGGTTAGATCCAGACATGTTGGAAAGTGATCCAAAAGGGGTTACCATCTCTAGGGAGTTGGCTTATTTACGTTGGGCCAATCCTTCTTGCTTCTGGAGGGCTTATTATCCTGGGATGAACTCGGTACCCAAGACAGCCCCTTCACAAGTGGGCCCACAGAAAACTGGATGTACTCAAGGAAATGGATCTGAGGTAGGATTTGAAATAGAGATTTGAATTCTCCCCTCCCCTTCTTGCATCGGAGTTTTTGGTAGGGAGGGTCTCGCTCTAGCCCAGGCTGACCTGGAATTCACTATGTAGTCTCAGGCTGGCCTTGACCTCATGGCGATCTTCCTACCTCTGTGTGTGACACCATGCCCGGGTTGCATAGGAGCATATTAACTCACAGTATGTGTGTGAACAGAGATATAAACATGTCTGATTTGTGTTTGGCTTTCAGAATGTACATGCCTCCCCCGCCCCTGCCACCATTACCATTCACATTTATACATGGCCACTCCCATATGCCCAGATCAGTTGTTCAGTGGGTGGAAGAACATTCTAGAATTATAGAAAACATGATGTGGTTTACAGATTTTCTTTCTTTTTTATGTAATTCTTTAATAACACGCTAAAGTGGTAATTTATGAAAGACATTTTAGCATAAACTTACAAACTATTTTTAAATTATTTTTTAACTTTTTTTTGTTTTTTTGAGGTAGGGTCTCACTCTAGCCCAGGCTGACCTAGAATTCATTATGTAGTCTCAGGTTGGCCTTGAACTCATGGCAATCTTACTACCTCAGCCTCCAGAGTGCTAGGATTAAAGGCGTGTACCACCACACCCAGTTTACAAACTATTTTTTAATACAGAAAGGTAAATTAATTGTCATTACATTGAAGTCATAGTAGAATAACCCAGAGAACATTATTTCTCTTTATTAATATTCCAAGGACAGCTTGGAAAGGCCTTAATCCTCAGAAAGATAATTTTAAAAATGAGTCTTTAACTTTATAAGAATTGTGACAAGTTCATTCTCTATCTGAAAAATTATCCAACATTACTTGATTCCCTTTCCATCCATTTTTTAATTGTTTTGTGCCTCTGGTGAATGCACCCTTGCCAAAACGACTCATTATTCTTTTCTGTTAAAAACTTTTTTTGTTGTTGGAGAAGTTTAGGAAAGCCAGCATAACGAAATGCTGTTTCTGTGTTATTGATTATCCAACATGTCCCATAAATATCAAATTATAAAATTTATCTTAATTATGCCAGAGATCTTCAACTTTCCGTTATGGGAAATTCCAAGCACACATACAAATTAGGCAGATAATAAACAGATCTTCACATGCCAGGTCACCCCAATTTTTTATAAGCACCCCAACTTTCTCTTCATAGGTGATAAGTAGACTGAACAATAGTGATTTTTCTAGAAAAAATTTCAGACCATCCCTATAGCTCCATCTCTCAGGAGAACTTCCAAGGACACTTTAGATAAGAAAAAGGGCCAGTTAAGTGACTCCATGATGTAGAGGTGTAACTGTCGCTCTGGTTTTGTGAAGGAAGAGGGTCAGGAAGCAGAGACCTTTTCCTTGTTAATTTTTAGATAGTCTCTGGTGGTTTAGATCACCCCAACAATGACCAAAATTCCTGATCCTCCCACCTCTACCTCTCAAGTTGGTGGGAAAACAGGCTTGGGTCACCACATTCTTTATGTGCAGTGTTGGGGACTCAAGCACTCTATAAACCGAGCTATATCCCCACTCCTGAAAAAACATTTTCAAAGGACCATTTCTTATTCCATCAGTCCATCTAGTATGAGGAATGTATCTAGGGGTCCCATATAACAAAGCAAAAAAAAAAATAAATGAAAGAATGAAAACAGCAAATCATGCCTTTTTCATTGAGAATGTCACTCATAACACCCCCCATGATTTTAACCCTCATTCTTTGTTAATCTGGGATCTTTGATAATTATTTATTCTGGCCATCTACTTGTTCATTTGCATATGAAGTTTATTTTCAAGGCAGAGGCTTGGCTTTGCCTCCTGTCCTTGGAACAATGGACCGGCAGCCCTACCTGCTGTAAAGCCTGCTGTGGGGGGGCACTGTACCTCAACCGTGTGTAGAGGTTCACTGTGGGTCCTCAGGCAATGGATTGTGCCAGTTGGAACCCCACATCTTTGGAAATAGAATGCCTGCTGATGGCTGACTTTCCTTTATGCAGGAACTCAGGTGAAGCTGGTTAGAGCACTAGCCTTTTGTGGGCCAGGGCTGAGCAAGCCTACAGTGGCCGCAGACCCCGGGGCTGGAGGCAAGGTGGGGGCAGGTGCTCACTATCTGAGTGACATCCAGTGCTCCTTGCTCCTGCCCTCTGTAGACACTCGACAATCCTTGCCTTAGGGAAGAGATGGGGTTAAGGGTACCCCTGACTCAAGACCAGGAAAAACAAGCATACCGTGAGTTCTAGCTAACTCTCCTTACCTTTCTTGAGAAGCACACAGGTAAGCACACATGCAGTGTTGAAAATTTGCCCCAGGGAAATGTGTTCAGGTCTTTCATATTACACAGGTGTAAATTATACTATTGGAAAGCCCGTTGGTTCTCTTTGGGTCAAGAGGACATAAGCGAATTCTACTCTAGTGAGAGAATAGATTTGCTCTTCAAAATCTGAATCAAGAGGGTCAATGACAAATCGTTATTGAGGCGTATCTCATATCTGACTACATGAGCAAACTTGCAATGGTGGCTACTGAGCAGCCTGGGAAAGGAGGGTGTTTTGGGGAAGACGCCATATTCTGTGTGGTGGCAGTGTCCTTCTGCATGCAATATCCCTGGGAGGTAGATTCAGAGAAGAACCCAGGGCCAGGAGCCAAAGGTCTGACGGTCAGAAATCAACCTCAGGGAGGTACAGTGCCTAGGAGTCGGCTCTCCAGGCAACACTGGGTCTGCCTCAGAGACAGTGGGTGGAGAGAGTCAGAAGGGTCCCTGTCCTTCGGTTTTGGTGACAGTTGGTGGTTTCCTTTTCTTGCTCCTCACGGCACCTGCTTTGTGGGCACCTCACTGTAGACTCTCTGGCTGTCCATTTTGAGTGCCATGTTTTAGATGGGATTGTTCATGGCAGTAAAACTCAGAGGGCCAGGATGAGAGACGGAGCTGGGGGCACAAACACGTCAGGTCCTGGGGTGGAGAGATCTGCAGTCACCATGGGCTTGGCTGTGGTGTGAAGGCTGGAGCAGGTAGCTCAGTGATGGGCTTTGTCAAGACAAAGTCAAAACTGGCATTGAGGATGGAGTTCAGTTGGCAGCGTGCCTCCCTGTCATCCCAATGCTAGGGAGGCAGAGGCAGGAGGATCACTGGTTCAAAGCCATACTCATGTTTGTAGTGAGTGTGACGTCAGCCTGGGCTACATGAGACTCTGGCTCTAAATTAATTAATTAATTTTCAAAAGCAAAACCTAAGACCTCTCTAAATACTCTAGAACGGGTCCAACTACAGGAAGAGAAAATGACAGCTGCCTTTCATACCACCGCTCATTTGCTTATTATAAGAGGACATTTTGTCCAAGAATAGGTCCCCCTTGGCATCCGGAGAAAGAGGCTTTGTGCAGCCATCTAACACATGGAAGACTTCCCTGAGCCCAAGAAATACCAACTGGTGTTCTCTCTTCTCCCCACAAGCTCGTCTTCAGCACAGCCTCCCCCTCCCAGGATCCCCACTCCCATTTACTTTTTTTTTTTTGGTTTTTCCAGGTAGGGTCTCGCTCTAGCCCAGGCTGACCTGGAATTCACTCTGTAGTCTCAGACTGGCCTTGAACTCCCGGTGATCCTCCTACATCTGCCTCCCGAGTGCTGGGATTAAAGGCGTGCACCGCCACGCCCGGCTTCCCACTTACTTTTTCTGAGCCCCAGTGAAGCCCTGGTCCTGACAGCAGTTCACCTTAGACTCAGACCCTGCCATTGACAGCAGGCTAAACAGGGCTGGAGAGATGGCTCAGGAGCTAAAGATTCTTGCTCACGAAGACTGATGGCCCAGGGCTCGATTCCCCAGTACCCACGTCACAGAGCTAGATGCGCAAAGTGGTAGATGCTTCTAGAGTTTGTTTGCAGTGGCAGGAGTCCCTGACACATCCATACTCTCCCTGCCTCATTTTCTCAGTCTCTCAAATAAAGAAATAAATACATAAATAAATGTAAACGAAACTTCCAGATTCCATTTTAGTTTTCCTCTTGATACCAAATTGGAGAAAGGCTACTTCAGAGTCAACTAGCCTACTAGTCACCCTATGTGGGAAGAGGTTCCCTTGGGCCTTAGTACACACACACTCAGAGAGTGAGACAGAGAGACCAAGGAGCAGGCCTACTGGTAACTGTCGTTAGGTAGAATAAACAATGGCCAGCCACTGGCATAGAGCAGAGGCTCAGATTCCAATAGCTCTCGATGGGGAGCCTTCCTCAAAAAATTACAAGAAGCTGGGCTGGAGCTGGTCCATGCTGGGAATGCCAGAAGAATAAAAACAAGAGTAAATGAATGGAAATTAAGCAGCAGGAAATAGGGATTTGGCACAGAGCTGGAATTTGAAACTGCAGAGAGGTGTCAGTGATAAGGTTGTATAGAGTTTCTGGCCAAAAAGAGAGGGAGAGGGAGAGAGAGAAAGAGAGAAGAGAGAGAAGGAATGCAGATGTGCTCGTTGAATGAAGTGCAGATGGCAAAGGCAGCAGGAAGAAAGAAGGCTGAGGAAATGAGTGGAGGTACATTTATGTTCAAGCAAGGCTTTAAAAATTATTCGCTCTACATGTCTGGATGAAATTACAGGTTGGTTCAGACTGTTTCAATCTACGGGAGAGATTAAGGCAGGGTTTATTTACTTTTACCTTTTCCTGCTCTGGGCAGCCTGGGCTGTTTCTGATGGGAGGCTCGGAGTGGTGCCGGGCAGCTGGGACCAGGTGCGTGTCTCCGTTGAGGTCTGCTCAGTTCTCCTTTGGTTGAAAGTGCCCGGGAGTGCTCAGGTCATGACTGGGGTGGGGGGCTCAGGAGAAGACAGGCTCCTCAGGGTTCTGGCAAGCCCACCCTTTCCATTGGCTGTGGAAAAAACAAGCCCCTGCCCCTGTCCCACCCCATGTGGCAAGGCAGATGGTACAGCTCAGGATAACCACCCCTGAAAGCGCTATCTCACTGGGCTGACCTAACAGGAAGCCTGAACTTGGCCTCTTTGTACGCTTTTATTTTACTTTATTATTTTATTTTATTATATTTTTGTATATGTTTTTTTAAAAAATGTTTTATTTATTCATTTTCAAGCAGAGAGAGATAGAGATAGATAGATAGATAGATAGATAGATAGATAGATAGATATATAGATAGATAAAGAGAGAGAGAATATGCACCAGGGCCACCTTGTGGGTCTGGCTTATGTGGGTCCTGGGGAATTGAACCTGGGGCCTTAGGCACTGGAGGCAAGTGCCTTAACTGCTGAGCCATCTCTCCAGCCCATATTTTTGTATATGTTGTGTGTATGTATTCATATGTCTGTGGCACATGTGTGTGCAGGCAGGTGTATGTAAATGTCACACTACCCATGCATGTAGCGTTCATCCTCTGGAATACCATCTACCTATTTTTTGAGGTTCTCTCATTGGTCTGGAGCTCATTGATTGGACTACACTCATTGGCCAAAGAGCTCCAAGGACCCGCCTGTCTCCAGCTCCCCAGTGCTGGCATCTATGCACACAGCACCATTTCCAGCCATTCACATGGGCTCCAGGAACCAAACTCAGGCCCTTATGCTTGACCTATTGATGGTCTCTCCTTCACCTCCATCCATCCCTCGTCTGTCCGTCTGAGGTTCCTTGGGCAGCAGGGAGACAACAAGAGGGGAGTGGTGAGGAGGTGGCGTGGAGGTGTGGAAGCTTCCAGCTCTGAGCCAGGAGATGTGACACCTGATCCAGTCACTTTGCTGTCCTTTGATGTTGGCTTCTCATTTTCCCACTGGGACTCACGGCCACCATCCAATGAATTTTAGAGCCGTCTTTGTGGGGAAATAAATACGAAAGTGCTTTCCAAATACCTTGGCTCTGTCCTCCGCCTCATCTGTGGAGCAGAAAGGTTTTCTTCTTGAGGCAATGGTAGTTTCCACAAAGAGGTCCGATGTCATGAGGCAGGAAGGCAGTTGGATACAAAATCCCACGACCGTTTTCCTTGCACAGACCAGAAGAGCATGATATTGACCCTCCCTCCATCCGATGCCTGGGAAGAGCGGAAGGCACCGCGTCAGGTGGGCTCTTGCCAGGCATCTCCAACGGATCAATATGGATATCAGTAAGCGCTCGGCAGTGGCTGATTCTTCAATCTGGTTTCCTGCTCCCGATGAGCGGCGTCTCCTTGGGGATAAGCACAAATGTCATGTTTTCTGTATCAGCACCGTTGACATAATCGTCTGGACCCCATTCAAGTCTCACTGTGTGTCGTCTTGGGAGAGAATGCTGCTTCAATGTTAGCATTGAAGAATGAAAATTAACTGAGGTGGGTGACCATTAAAATGTCCTTGTCACACGCCACCTGCCCTGGAAGAGCTGTTCTTTTTCCAGTTCTTCTTTCTCTTATGATCCTGGGACAGAAACACTGGCTCCTTTCTCCTGCTAGTGCCCTGGCCATGACATCTTGAACATTTGACATTGTGCCTTGGGAGTGTGGGCACATTAGTACCTTAATTCTTTACATGCATTCTCAAACACAGGAGGTGGTACTTCTCTCTAGAGAGAAGGAGAGCTTTCAGAGGACTCCAGCTTGGATGCAAGCAGACACAGAAACACCCTTGGACTTGGCTTCTAGTTCACACTGTTGGCGGGTGTGAGCACTTGACTCACCCGCCAGATCTTTCCTTTTAATTCTCCCACTTACGCAAACATCAATAGGCTATATAAAAATATAGACATGTGTTAAGATAATATTTGAAACTATTTTTCATGAAAATCTGTTTTCATTTTTATGTTTCTAAACACAGAAGTATATATACTGGTAAACATAGCAGTCAATTGTTATTAAATCTCTCGTGGCCTTAATTGTGTGTGTGCGCGTGCGTGTGTATGTTTGTGTGTATATGTGTGTGTGTGAATGTGTGTATATGTGTGTATGTGTGTGTGGTGTGTGTGTATGTGTATGTGTATATGCATGTGTGTATGTGTGTATATATGTGTGTGTGTATGTGCATGTATGTATATGTATGTGAATATATGTGTGTATATGTGTGTGTGGTGTGTGTATGTATGTGTGTATGTGCATGTGTGTGTATGTGTGTATGTGCATGTGTGTATGTGTGTATGTATGTATGTATGTGTATGGGTATGTGTGTGTATATATGTGTGTGTGTATGAGTGTGTGTATGTGTATGTGTGTGTATATATGTGTGTATGTGCATGTGTGTGTATATATATGTGTGTGTATGTGTGTATGTATATATGTGTGTGTGTGTGTTTGTGTGTGTGTGTGTATGGCCTCAGGCGTTGTTCCTCAGGCACCGTCCATCTTTTGTGAGATAGAGCCTTTCACTGGTTTACAACTTTCCAAGAAGGCCGACTGCCTGACCAGCTGGACGTCCTCGTGAGGACGCCCAGGGATCTCCTGTCTCAGCCTCTCCAGCCCTAGAATTTCAAGCACACACATTAAACTTGACTTTTTGACCCCTAACATGGTTTTGGGGATTGAACTCAGGTCCTCTTGCTTGCAATGCAAAACATTTTAACAACTGAGATATCTCCCCAGCTTCTAGGTCCTGAATTTGATAGCCCTCTGAAACCAATAATTAGTGTCTCACAAAGTGCTCAGTGGTACTCTCAATATGTCCCTGGAACTTCTTCTCCCTCTCTGCCAAAGGGACCCTGAATTTAGGCTCCCCCTTTCACTGAGGAGGATAGATAAAGCTCCAGCCGGGTTCCTTCCTCCGGGTCCTTCTGTATCCCCAGAATTCATTTTCTAGAGCACAAACTTGACTCTTCCTGCAGCCCTGACTTGGGACTTGTCCTCCATGCTGGCCACCCGCAGCCTGTTAGGGGCATAGTCCTCTTTTCTGTGAGTCTTCTCTGACCTCCCAGGGCCCTGTGGCTTGGCTCCTGGGGTGCCTCGTTAATAGATGCTTCAGGGGCTGACATGAGTGAGTCCTAAATAAATTGCACTGTGGCCCTCGCCAGCCACAGTCACCAAGAGGAACAAATGAAGTTCCACTCCACTTCTGGGACTCTGATGGAGCCAGGGAACCCCATCTGTGTGGAGGGTGGGATGTGGAACAGAGCCCTGCAAGGGTGCCCAGGATAGGAAGAGCCTTGAAGGGCAATCTGAATAATGATGGGGGGGGGAGAGATAGGGAAGGACAATGCCATTTCATCCATGCCACAGAGATACACGAAGGCATCTTTTACTCCGTGCAGCCAAGGACTTATGAGAACCGAGGCTCCTTGCCCTTGACTGATGTCCCAGCAGACACCTCTGGACACCTCAGCATCTGGACGGGCAGGAGTGCTGACAGATAGCAAGGCTGCCCAGGGCTCTCCCCCCCCCAGGCATCAGGGTGGGGTGCTGTGCACTCCAGAACCCTGGCTCAGGGAACACGGTTCGGGTCCCACACAGCCTGTTATCACTCTTCCTCCGCTGTGGAACTATTTTGAGACTCTGCCATCATCCGTCTCTCCCACACATCCCCTTCATATGACCAGCAGATAGCTAGTCAGCGTTAACATATGTTCTTATAATTATGTCGCTAGCATGAGAGATTATTTATTCTACTCAGTTTGTTGAGTCCCGGCTCCATGCACCGAGACTAAGGGGCTTGTTTAAATGAAGAGATACGAACACACCTTGGCAGTGGTTGACAAAAACAAAGCAAAAGGAAAGATGTCTGCTTGGAAGAGGTCTGATGTCTACATGCCATCTGTCTGTTACACACCCTAACGTGCATCCTGGGGTGGGGGACGGGTGTCTCTCCAAGCTGCTCAAGAAGGCTCACAGGCACTGTCTGCAAAACAGGAGAGTTAGAGCCCGAAGCCTGACATAATAGACCTAGAACTTCTCAGGGACTTGGCAATTGCCCAGCCCCCAGCCCAGAATGGACATTTGCTCTAATTGGTGCTAGGCAGTCCCTGTTTGCATGCACGCCATCTTGGCGTACTTTTAGAGCCTTCTTATTCTTTTAAGTGTTGATAGTAAAAATGATTTAAATAAATTTTTATTGAGTTATTTGAGACACAGAGAGGTAGAAAGAGAAAAAGAGGCAGATACATAGAGTATGGGCGATAGGGAATACTCCAGATGCAGGCACCACTTGGTACACCTGGGTACTGGGGAGCTGAATCTAGGCTGTTAGGCTTTGCAAGCAATTGCCTGTAAGCACTGTGCCATCGTTCCAGTCCTAAAATTGATTTTAAGAGGTGTCGTCTCCGCTTATCCCTGGATGTTCTTTTAGACCTTGACTTTTTCCACTTACGGCCAATACTTGAGGTCATTGCTGATCCTTTCTGTGCCTTTGCTTGTCCATCTGTTAAATGGGCAAACACAGTGCTTTCTTTGCTTTGAGGGATGTATGGGATTAAAAGGTGTCTTCCCAAGTCAGGCATGGTGGCACACACCTTGAGTCCCAGCATTTGGGAGGCAGAGGTAGGAGGATTGCCATGAGTTCAAGGTCACCCCGAGACTACACAGTGAATTCTAGATCA
>PVHP010041503.1:0-15382 GCA_004024765.1 Zapus hudsonius | reverse complement strand
AATAATAATAAACTTAACATTGAAAATAATGAAATAGCAGATAAGTAGATATAATATTACCAACAAATAATAAGACATGTAGAATCACCCACTGATAGCTTGGCTAACTCTAAAGTCAAAACAATTGAGCCAATGTAATATTGGCCTGGGGACTCAGGGAGAGGAGGCGAGGAAAAGCCAGAAGCAGATCCTACATGTGAGAACTTGGTACATGATGAAGATGACATTGTCCCTAGGAAACTGTCTTTAAACTATGAAACAAAAGATTATAAATTAAGTATATTAAAATTTAAAAGTAGTATATACCCAAATTAATGAAAGAAAAAGGGAAAGAAAGAAAGAAAGAAAGAAAGAAAGAAAGAAAGAAAGAAAGAAAGAAAGAAAGAAAGAAAGAAAAAAGGAAGGAAGGAAAAAAAACCTGGGAAAAGATATCTAACCCATATACAACCAGGGGAAAATTAGTTAGACAATGTGTATAAGTATATACAGTTCATTAAAATAAATCCATCTCAAAATACATGAAATTAATAAGAAGTAAATTCCTAGAAAAGAAAACTAGAATGGGCAGTAAACATAAAATTATGCTGACTTGTTAGTAAATAATGAAACTTCAAGGTAAATAAGATAAAATTTCATACTTTTCAAACTGGCAAGAGTTTAGCTGCTGACAGAATGGAGCAATGAAATGCTCTAAGTATTTCTGGGAGGATCAAATGGCGCAGCTGTTCCCCAGAATAATCCAGTGTTGTCTGGTAAAGTGGAGACCATGTTCCCTGGGGCCCAGTAATTCCACTCCTGAGCTTGCCCACCCAGCTCCCATGAGGCATACACAAGAAAAAAAAGCCATCACACTATTTTAATTATCAAATTATTATTTTTAAAATTTATTTATTGTTAATAATTTAAAACACTGTATGAGCAAGAATTGTGTTGGAACCCCCATTTCCCTCCTCCCTGCCCCCAATCCACTGAGGGCCCTCCTCAGTGGGATGGCTGGAATGGTCCATGGGATGGAGGGCTATGAATTGTACAAGCAGCACCCAGTTCATTTGTTGTTGGTTGTTGTTGTTGAGGGGGCAATGCTTCTGGACATTCCCTCACCATGGCTTACAGTCTATCCACCCCCTCTTTTGCATAATTCCCTGACTCACAGTGAGCCAACACACCATTTTTAATTTAGGATCATCTCATCTATAAAATGAGACTAACACCTACCTCTAAGGGTTATTGTAAGAAATGGATGAATTGTGACAGATATGATGCACATGTAGAATGCTGCCTGAAATACAGCAAGCATATCATATCAGCCATTGATAATAAACCAATTTGGGGTCTCCCCTTACATTATTTTGATTACCAATGACTGCCATACTATACTCCAGGCTTCAGATATTTGTGCTGGCAAGGTTTCTTTTCTCCACAACTGCTGACTTCACTTAAGGAATGGTGCCTTAGGTCCTGGACAAGTTGATTTATCTGGGAATAATAAATAAATTTAGTTACAAATGGCTCAATGATATTATGTTCTACTTATAAGGCCACCAAAAATGTGATGTAAAATATAGTTCATCATTTTCAGCATAAATAATGTAACATTAAGGGATAACAAAAGGGCTAGTGAGATTTCTCCATGGTTAAAGGCAATTGCTTGCAAACCTGACAGCCGGAATTCAATTTTCCAGTACCCACGTACAGCCAGATGCACATATTGGAGCATGTACTTGGAGTCTGTTTGTAATAGCACTAGACCCTGATGTGCCCATTCTCTCTCTCTCTCTCTCTCTCTCTCTCTCTCTCTCTCTCTCTCTCTCTCTCTCTCTCTCTCTCTCCCTCTCCCTCTCCCTCTCCCTCTCCCTCTCTCTCCCTCTCCCTCTCTCTCTCTTGAAAATAAATAAATAAAAAAAATTGAAGGGTAACAACAACCCCAAAACCTGGATCCTTAATCAGATGTTTTGTGTTCTTAACCAAGTCTTTCAATTTTTGTTTTTTTGTTCTTTAGACAAAGTTCCCTGATTGCCTTTTTTTCTTGATTTTTTTTTTAGATTTCAACAAAGAACAGCATTTATTTTCTTTTCTCCTCTTGCTGAAATGGCATTTTAGTAATTTTTAAATTGTTGTTCCTTCCAATATCTGGCTGGCCAGTAATCCTCCTTCTGCTCATTAGGGAAGCTTTTCAATCTCCTTTTCCTTTGTCTCCTGGCATCAAGGACGCTAATCATCTCCTTGCAGACCTTCCTCTTGCTCTTCAGCTCGTCCCATAATGACCATCAGCCTTTCAACCATAGCAGCTTCAGTGCTGAATTATTTCTGCCTTTCATCTTTAATCAGTTCCTCCTAGACTCCTCAACTATGTAACTCCTATTTTGAAATCTCCTCAAGTGGGTTGCACAAGGTTGTAAAGTGGGTCCACATTTGCCTGTTCCACCTAGCAAAAAGTGTTCAATCCATAGACTTTACAAAATGAAGCCCTTTTAACACCTCCTTATCCAGTACTCCCAATAATTCTATAAGGAAGCAAATTTTCTAACAAGGACACTGAGATTTGGTAAATGTACAAGACTGACTCCATTCTTCCTTATAATAAATGATGCCTAAGACAGTCTGCACCAGAATTATCCTGATAATTTGATTTAAAAGCGAGAACAATGGTCTTTTCCAGTACAAAGTAAGTACCTATGAGAAAATGGACCAAAAATACATGTTTTTAGACCATATTCCCACCTTATTCTTAGGCACATAAAAAGTTTGAAAATCACTGAAATTCAAGACCCACATCTCATGATCTTTTTTGTTTTGTTTTTCTGTCACCAAGCACAGTTATCTGGTTAATTGATAGTGAAATTAGCTAATTTTATCAGAGGAAAATGTTTTGCTTTTGGTACAATGGCTTTGCTCTTTAGAAACAGGCCCTATAAAAATAATAAGAGTTGGACATGGTGGCTGGCACAGACCTTAATCCCAGCACTTGAGAGGCAGAGGTAGGAGGATCACCATGAGTTCAATGCCACCCTGAGAATTCACTACATAGTAGAGTAGCCCTAATATTGGCATTATGCCAATGTGGTGAGAGCCACCCTCATCGGTCACCACATCTGTCCCATACTATATAGTTAAGTTGCTGCAAACTAACCTTTCTTACTGGGAGAGTTGTTAGGAGGACATTAGAATGTCTCAAAACTATCCATGAATGAAAGTAACAAATTTCAGAATGTCTTGTCCGAAATGTCCAGTTCTAGTAATGAAACGGGTTGCTGTGTTAACACTGACCACCCCCTGTTGGAATCTCATAATGAGACTTAAAGGGTTTACTGTGAATTATTGTCCACAACAACCATCTGCTAGTGGCACGTGGGAATTATGTGCATAAATAAAATCACAGTGAACCAACAACACCATTTGGCTTTAAGTAGTAGGAGATCTAGTGGCTCTAACTAAGTAAAAAAACTAAGTAACATTACAAAAATCTTCTTATTCTGGGGAAGGAAATAGGGGTCCCTGTAGCATCAAAGGGCTATGCTGCTCTTTCTCTTCAGCCTTCTGTCTGATGGGAAACAACGCATTAAGCTGAGCTTTAAGGTCAGGGCAAAATTCTTTCTAGATTATTAGAAATGCCAGTCTGGATGGGCTCTGAAATTTCTAGCTCTGTTTATTTGCTCAGTATCTTGTGGGCAGGTTTTTTGACAAACTGAATATTGAAATGCATGTATATTTTCTTCAACTGTCTGTCTGGTTTAGGATGAAAAATAAGATAGTAAAACAGATGGGTAGGCTCATGTGCAGGCTAAAGACCCTCAGGTGAGAGGCAGCCTCTGCATAAACTGCTAACAGTCACTAGAAGGGTTTCCTTCAGCTCTTCCTTTAGGGAAATGTCAAGACATTGAGCCTTACTCTTACCTACTTTTCAGAAGCATGATGTATGAAAGGACACCATGGTAGGTAGCTGGTCTCAAACTCATGGCAATTCTCTTACCTCAGCCTCCCAAATGCTTGAATTAAAAGCATGAGATTCAACTGGCTTCAACTTTGTTTTTAAAGATCCAGTCTTAAAAGTTGAAAGGAATTAAACAAGACTGGGGATATAGTTCAGTGATAGAATGCTTGTCTTACATCTGCAAGGTCCTGTTTGATTCCCAGCACTTCAAAATATACAATCAGAGTCTTGGTTTTTTGGTTGTTATTTTAAGAAGATAAAAGGAAGTCGCTATGTTAGCTAGTGACATTTAGACAGTGGAATTATGTCACTTATTTTTCTCTGAGTCCTTACCCGAATTATACAGTCAACATTTTTCTATTTAAAAATGTAAATAAAATATCCATATAGACACCAACAATACCCAACACAACCCAGGGCAAAGATGCAGAGATACTTAAGATCTCGACAATAAAGATGACTCAAAACTCACCCACTATGACTCAGGGAACTGAGCAGAAGAGGGGGCAGAAAGATTGTAAGAGCCATGGTAGGGGAGAATATCCAGGGATATTGCCTTCCTCAGTAACAACGGACAAAGGGGGAAGAAAAAAAAAGAGAAAGAAAGACTGGCTCCCTCTGGTACAATTCATACCCCCTAACCTATGGACAGATCCAGTATGCACAATGAGGAAGGACCCCAATGGGTAGGTGACAGAGAGGAGGGAAACTGGGACACATTCACAAGATGTGCTTATACAATGTATATACTTACTTATAATAGAGATATTAAATAAAAAAAGAAGAAGAAAACGAATTTCAATCTAAAGGAAGATGGAGGAGTAGAGCCCCTGGATCTCCTGCAAGGGCCCTCCTCTATGGACCTCCAATTATACCCCATCTCTACAAGTTTCCACCGCCTTTCTTTTTATTTTTTATGTATCTTTATTATGAACAAAATCCATACACTAAAAAAGGAAAAGTTGTTATCTCATGTTCTTTTCTTTTTAGACAAGCAGGAAAAGATTAAGGTATATAATTATTTCAATTTGGTTTTAGAAATATACTTTAATAGTGAAAGTTGTCTAAAATGTTCCAAATATACAATGTAAAAAATACACATCAAATCGAGTTCTTTTTTCTATGTGTAGATGAAAGAAAGGAATTGGAATAAAAAAGAATAAATGCATGAAAAATAAAACAAAATTGGACATCATATTAAAGTCATAAAATGACTTTCTTCAATCATTAATAAATATGCTCCATCCAATTGAAGTAAGAAAATATTATTTTAAGGTTACATGTGTTTTGGTTTTATTTTTTTATTTTTGAAAGTTAATACCTGTTTTCTAAGGTGAAATATGTAAAGTTCACACAAGGAACAAAGCGAACAAAAGTTCACACAAAGTTCACACAAGAAACAAAGCGATTTTCTACTCACAAAAGAAGAGATTCCAGACCCTGGCTTCTGCCATGGTAACTCTTCCCCATTTCCTTTATTGCTGGCCTCCCATTAGAGTGGATCTGTGTGTGAAGCTCAGAGAAGTGTTGGAGGCTTTCAAAAAAAAATAACCAAACACTGGTCAGGAATTTTGTCGTCAGATCTTATGTAGACATTAAGATTCCACAGCACTTCATGTCTACCCAGAGGACATATCCATCTATAGGAATTATTTCAGAATGCAGAGGATTAGGTTGGGTCTATGTGGATTGCTGGAGACAATGAAGAGAAAGAGGAAAAATCTTTTCTTTTTTTATGATTTACTTATTTATTATTTACTTAGTTACTTATTGCTGCACTACAAAGATTTAGGTATCATTAATTCTGGCATTTCCAAACACAATAATTTTTTTTGATTCCGGGCCCCCTCTTATCCTTACCCTTCCTTCTCCTCAACTGCACTCCTCCAGGATTTTCTCCCCTCTGTTCTAATGTTTGCTTTTGTTTACCATTGTAAAGAAAAATCATATATGCATCACAGAATTTGCAGTTCCCCTTATTCTTTATTAATAATACTTTTATCACAACCCACTGCAAGAGTATCTCCTAGGAGAGCAGTCACATAAGAGTGATGGCATAAATAACCACTAAGAGTTAAGGTGGCCTGAATGCCAGCAAACCCATCACATGGTTCTTGTTCACTCCACACCTCATCTGGACTCAGGGTTTCGTGCTGATCTTTACAGTCATTCCAAAACCATGTTTGACTATGTAACTAAAATTCCAAATCAGTGAATATTGAGCCTCAGGGTTTGGGAGGAATTTGTGTTATATACAAATTAGGAAAGTAGCTAATCATGTTTGACATTAAAATAACACAAAACAAAAGTGTAAAAATAAAGCAATAAGATATGTGGAAAGAGAATACTGCTTTAGGGTAGGCTCTATATTTATCCAGTATAATTTATGCCAGATAAGAAGTAAAGAATGTTAATTTTATTCCTTTTTTTTTTCCAGGAGAGTGTGGTCTGGTTAATTTTCAGTGCTTTGTAAAAATACCATTTAGATACTGACTTAGACACTGACTTCTGGTACCACATGTTACTTCACTTATTTTCTCTATTAAAAACATATTCCTGGGACATATGTATATTTTCCTATGATCAGTTACATCTAGCAAATTCCCTCTAACTAAAATCCTTTCCAAATCAATCAGAAACTAAGAAAAACATTTTGTTTTGCTGTTTTTGTTTGGTTCACTTTTATAATCCTTTAAACTGCTGCCTGTTAATAATAAAGTCCTTTGCCTTTCAGTCTGATTGTCATGGTTTGATCCAGGTGTCTCCCACAAACAAATGAATGTGTTCTGAATGATTGATCCTCAGCTGATGGCAATTTGGATTTTACAACCACGATGGAGCTGTGTTGTTGGGGGCGGGCTTATGGGGTTATAAACCAGCTCCCCCTTGCCAGAGTTTGGCACAACTGCCTGCTGCTATTTCCAGTGCTGTGGCAGAGGAGATGACCACCCCTCTGCTCATGCCATCATTTTCCCTGCCAGGATGGAGTCTCCCCTCGAGTCCATAAGCCTAATAAACCTATTCCTCCACAGGCAGCTTTTGCTTAGCAACTAGAAAGTTGACTACAACACTGACCTTTAAAGTTAACTTTCCTTCAACTTTCCTTCAAATCCCTGCAGTCACTTAAGCAAGCCTCCTGCACTGAATCCTCATCACCCATTCAGTGGATTATTATGGTGTGCTGACAGTTTGGATCTAAACTGTGCTCTCACAGCCCTTGTATTAAAAGCTTGGTCCCCAGGTTGGCAATACTGGGCAGTGGTGCAAACTTTAAGATGTGGGACCTAGTTGGAAGTCTTCTGGTCATTGGTAACATGCCTTTGAAGAAGACTGGGAAGCCCTGGGCTATTTCTCCCTCTCTTTGTCCCTTTTCCTAATCCTCTTTCTCTTTTTTTAAAAAATTATTTTTAATAAGTATAAGCAATATGTACAATTCATGTGTTGGTATCACCATCTCCCTCCTTCCAGCCCCATTCCACTGAGGGTCCTCCTCAGTGGGATTACTGAAGTGCTCCATGGAATGGGGGCTATGTGCTGTGCTTGCAGGAGTTAGTGGAGGGGGGTGGAATGATATTCCCCCTCCATGGCTCTTCTGATCTATTCCCTCTTCAGCAAAGTTCCCTGAGCCATGGCTGGTGAATTTAAAATTTGTTTAAACTCTTAGCAGCCTCTGCATTTCTGCTTTGGAAAGATTTGTGTAACCTCCGATCCTATCTCCACCCTGGCTCAGGCTGCAGGGCTAACTGTGGAAGTAGTACTCTTGCTCATCCCTCCACCTCCTCTGTGGTTTCCCCTGAGCCCTAGCTGATGTGTTAAAGGTGGTTTTTCTCCTGACAGGGACTCAGCTATCAATTCTGGTCTTGTTGGTAGAATTAGGCTGTCCTTGGTTCTCACTACCTTCTGAAAAATGAAAACAGATTCAAAAATCAGAGGGTGAAATCAGCACAGGTTAAATGAGACAAGCATTGTTAATTTGGTAAGATGATGGTGGGTGTGGCCTCCCTTAGGCCTATGGGTAGTAGAAGCTTCCCCTTTGAGTCCAGATTCTAGGTCTACCTTCTCCCATTTTTGCTCTCATTTCCCATGCATGAAATGGGCTTCCTACCTGGACATGCTGACTCATCACAAGTCCACAGGCAACTGGGCCAACCTATCATAGACTGTCAGCCAAAATAATCCTATCTTTAAAAGCTGGTTGTCTCAGGTGTCTGTAATCTCCAAGAGTTGACTGAGACTGAGGGCAATCTAAGTGTGAACCAGCAGGGTGCTGGGCCAGAATCAACAGAGCACAATCAAAGAACACTTGAAGGTGTCTTTCTTGGGAAGTTCTAAGATGTGAAAACAAAGACTATGCAGGGAGAGGAGAAAAAACTGAAAAATGGCCATACTTCAATACTGTACTATCAAAATGCTTTGCTTTTATGAATATTCTAACCTCCCAGAGTAAGAACATCTATTATACTTTTACATATTCACCTTTCTTAATGTATAGACACTTAGTAGGCATATAATAAATATTTGCTAAATAAATAAGCAATATCAATTTCTAATTGATTACTATTCCATTAATTTCTCCTTTTACTTAAGAAGTGCTTACAGGGGTTGAGGAGATAGTTCCGTGGGTAGAATGTTTTCCTTATAAGCATGAGTTCCATCATTAGAAGCCATGTAAAATCCTGGGGATGATTCCTGTAATCAGTACTGGGAAGTCAGAGACAGGAGAATTCCTGGAGCTCACTGGCTGGCCAGTCTAAATTGGTAATCTCTAGGCCAATGAAAGACTCTGGCTCAAAAAGGAGGTGGGCATAGCCTGGCATGGTGGTGCATGCCTTTAGTCCCAGCACTCAGGAAGCAGAGGTAGAAAGATCACCGACTTCTAGTGTTACAGGGAAACATTGACACAGTGTTGAATTCCCCTCCTCCCCAGAGTTCATGTCCTCTAATGCAAAGAATTATACACAGGGACAGAAATAAATCTTATTACACATTCTAATTAATTAGTTAAGGAGAAAGGGAATTAGATGGGAAAGTCTCCCAGTCACCACGTGGGAAGTTACAGAGTTCTCCAGCCACCAGTGTGGGGAGAACAGGGAGAATTTAACAGAACTTAAATTGTTCAACTAAATAAGCAGCAGAAGAAAAGATAATTGAAAGCTCCCATCATGAGAAGGAGAGATTCATGAGGGGAAAAGTCTAGAGCCTGTCCCCACCCCTGCCATTAACTGGGGTGGGGAAGGCCTTACCTTCCTAAGGCCTGGAAATTCAACAGTCTTTCTACTCCATTGCCATGTGGGGGAAGAGTCCGGCTTCCTCTAGGGAAGTTAATTTAAGTATTTCCCAGGTGAGTCAGAGAGACAGCTGATTGGTTCATATTTGACCAATCAGTTTTTAGGCCTTAGGTTGTAGCTCTAGCTAGACACCTCCCACTCAAAGGGAGGGGCTGCCTCTGCATACTTTTGACCTTCACACTAGGACACCCTGAGACTACATGGTGAATTCCAGGACAGCATGAGCTAGAGCAAGACACTACCTCAAAAAAACAAACAAATAAAAAGGTGGACAGTGTCCCTGAGGATGAGAGGATGACACCTGAGCATTAAAGTTGTCCTCTGGCCTCTGCAGGCAGGTGGGCACAACATGCACACCCATACCCACAAGTGTGCCCACACACACATGCTAAAAGAACCTATAAATGTTCACATTTATGATAAATTATAACTTCAATAGCAAAAATTAAATAGACTAATAATATTAAATATTGAAGAGGATGAATTTCAACTGCAATCCGCATGAGGAAAATATTAAACCAAAACAACCACTTTAAAATACAATTTAGTGTTCTGGACTAATGGGTTCTTTTTTGTTTGTTTTTTGTTTTTCAAGGTAGGGTCTCACTCTAGTCCAGGCTGGCCTGGAATTCACTATGTAGTCTCAGAGTGGCCTTGAATTCATGGAAATCCTCCTACCTCTGCCTCCTGAGTGCTGGGATTAAAGGCATGCGCCACCACACCTGGCTAATGGGTTCTTTAGTATACATTATGTGATTATACTTTCAAATTTATATGTTGAATATATATATACATATATATACATATATACATATATATATATATATATATATATATATATATATATATATATATATATATATGGACATGATTGGCAGGTCCTTCCAGAGAGAGCTGGCAGTGTTGCTAATAACTAAATTCATCATGTGACAGTGGGAATTGTAGGAAATGAAGATTATAATGTGTTTACTGGATTCGTGACCTGTTTTTACTTCATTACCTTTCTATTCCTCATCAAAGTACTTTGAAAACAGATTTTTCCACCAAGTGGGAAGAACTAGAAAATCTTTTGTTCCACATTATCATGCCCGGAACAATCTCAGTCTCTGCTTAATTAGAACACTGTCATTGTCTTTAAATGTACAGGGGACAAGTGGAGAAGGTGACTTGTGTCAAGTATCAGTGTTGCTGATTAGTTTTTATGCAGCATTTTTGTTTTACAAGGAACCTTTGTTCCAGACCTCTATATGTGGTGTGATTATGATAAAGAACCTTTCTTTTTGGTTCAATAAGAAGGCTATCAATAACTGTAGGCTTAGAGCCTATTAGTTCTCATCTCTTTACAGAAGCTTTAGCCCCTGAGATACAACATGTGGTTCCCCTTTCCGGCATGTCCTGCACATGACCCGTCACACCTCCCATGCTCATGGTCTGTCTGAGGGTCTTTCTTAGGAAATCATTGAAGAAATAACATTTACATTATCATTACATGGAAATTAAAGAGATGCCTTTGAATAACAGTACACTTCTTCCAATGACAATTCTCATACATATGAATTTTGAATTCTCATTTTTTCTTTTATAAGTTTTGTGGCCTCACATTCTTGGAAATATATTGCAATTTTTTCTCGTTTCTAAAAATAAGGGAGATGAGTAAATGATTGAGCAAACTTTTACAGCAATATAAATCTAAATCCAGGGAAATCTTTATATAATTAACACTTAAATTCTTGATTCACTATGTGAAAGGAATCAAATGAGTGTTGCATAGAAATTTAGCAAATGGGCATTAACTTAGAAGTTGTAAATTTTCTAGATAACTTGAAGATCAGATTCTTCCAATCCCTTCTGTCCTAACACCTCATCTTGTTCCACTTTGTCTCATTCAAGTTGACAGAAGCAAAGAAAACAGGTTTAATTCCATAAAAACAATCAAATGTTAAATCAGGAATATTTTCTGAATAATATACTACATTGAAAACACAAGTCCTGACAAGCTAGAAAATTGGGAGCTCCTTTAAGGAATTCTACTGTGGAGGCTTGTTTCCCCAACATCCTTGACACTTAGCCTGTAATAGAAGATTCCACACACACACTCACAAGGGGCCCAGTTCATCATTACACAACCCTCCTCGTTTAAAAGGTTGTGTGTCAAACTTTCAATTTTACCAATTTCTAGGTATCCTACATTTTCACTGTCATTTCCTTAGGATAGAAAACCTCTCCTTAGGTTCAACTAAAGATTTTTAAGGAATGGCTGGTAAAGGGATGTGGGTCAGTGGAAGAGCATTGTCTATCATGTACAAAGCCAGCCTGAAAATATACATAATTTTTAAAATATACCCTCTTACTTCTTTATTCGACTAAATCATTTCTCTCAGAACACTTTCAAATTTTCCCCCAAAGAGACTTTCATTTCAAATAGCATTTTTTCCAGTATAACATGGAAAGTATGATATGCAATGCTTGGGGTAGATTTTACCTACCATAAGTGTGATCCTGGTTTTGATCTTCAGTATCACCTATAAAAGGAAAATAAAAAAAAATGTGAGTTAAATATATGGTACCTGGGCTAGAGAGATATTTGAGCAGTTAAAGACACTTGCTTGTAAAGCCTGCTGGCCTGGGTTTGATTCCCCAGTGCCCACATAAAGGCAGATGCACAAAGTGATATGGAGTTTGTTCACAGTGGCAAGAGGCCCTGGTACACCCATTCTCATTCTCTCTCTCTCTCTCTCTCTCTCTCTCTCTCTCTCTCTCTCTCTCCTCTCCTCTCCTTACAAATAAATAATAAAATACATTTTTAAATGGTACCAAAGGGCTGAGATGTCACTCAGTGGGTAGAGTGCTTGACTAGCATTCTCAGGGCCTAGGGTTCAAGCCTTAGCATCAAAACACCAGACTGTGCCTCTCACCTATAATCCCAGCACTTAGGAGGTGAAGGAAAAGGGATTGTTGTCAGCTACATTAGTGAATTGGAGATCAGACTGAGCTACATGAAACTCTGTCTAATATATATTACTAATATATACATATATTAATATTATATAATTATATAATTACTAATATATACATATTGCTGGAATCAAATATAATTCTAGCCTTTATAAAATTCAAGAATTACTCATCTAGCAAATATGTTACAAGTACTTGTCTCTGGGTCCATGGGTTAGTTAGGGAGTTGCAGAGGGCATCAACTCCCTGTTCGCCCATGGAGCTGGGTGAGCAGAGGCTTGGAATAGCTGTGAGCCGACGAGAGATGAGACTCGCGGGAAAATGCGGCAGTGGGCAGTTCTCATTTTATTGTATAGATAGCAGTTGTTTATATAGAGAAAAGTCAGAGGTAGAAGCATAGGAAGCAAGGAGATTGGTAGGGGCCAGTATTCTTTGGATACCTATTTTGCATAGATAAATTGAGGGGGCTACGTGACTCTATACATGGATATGTATAGAATTGTGATGTCAGCAGAGGAAATGTAACCTTATTGTTTAGGTTTGTTATTGCAGCTGGACTAAGTTTAGGCCTTGAATTGCCTGCTTATCTCAGGGCACAGCTGTGGCCTGCCTGGGGGCTGGAGTGTTCAGGATTGCTAAGATTTATAGGGGCCCTCAGACTTTGTCTCAACTTCCTTATCAGAAGGAGACAGTCCCAGAAGCCTGCCAGACTCAGCAAAACCCTACATCCTCCATGCCCCTTTCAGCAGGGTCCCAGAACTACCCCTTTTTGTTTTTATAATGGAGCAGTGGCATCATAATCCTCTGTTATTTTAGGCAAGGTTTGATACTGTACTAAAACTTGGTTGGTAGTGACCCGAGCAATATTTGCTGTTCGATAAACTCAATGATGTAGAGAGCTATGAGCAGTAGGGTTCCTATAGCAAGGAGAGGACCGAGGAGTGGGAGAAGCCAGGAAATCAAAGAAATAGAGAACAAAGGGGTGGGGGCATTGGGAACATATAAGACTCATAAAAACAATATTTTCCCCCAAGTCCATGTCCCCCAGGTTCAGCAGTGATGACATCTAGTGTCCTCTGGTTCTGGAGCACTGTTTCAGCAAGAGAAGTCAATTGTCTCTGGAGGGACTCAAGCTGCTGGTGGTTGACATCTCTGAAGTCTCCTTGGAGGTGGTGGGTCTGGGCAAGGGCAGCTCCTGGGATTCCCGAGGTTCCTTCAGGGAGAGCTCCATCATGGCACACCAACCAGGAGAGGTGAAAGTTCTCCTCTGAAGTCAAGGGCTGAGCTGGAAGGCTGCTTTCTTTGTGAATGGAGTTATACCTGTGAGACAGTCATAGCTAGAGAGCAATAAGTAAGGGTGGAGGAATTCACACAGGGGCTGGAATGTCCTTAACACCATAGCAAGGCTGGAACCCTGCTGTGATGCAGGTGGTCGCTGTAAGAAAAACACTGGAGAGGCATCTGACATCAGTGGGCCTGGAATTAAACAAACAAAGGGGAATACCCATCCTTTGGCTAAAGAACTGGATATCAAAGAACCTGGGTGGAGAATAATTTTTTATGGAGACAAAGTGTTTAAGGGTGATGTTCATAGTAACAACAGTCAGCAAGAGACTGGAAGGGGATTGTAAAAGAAGCAGTTTGAGGCATTTGAGTGGGTGGTAAAGGGAGGTCAGTGGAGATCAGCAGAGACAAAGCCCCACTGAGAGGAGAATTTGACATAAATGGATAAAGGAGATGATTACATACATTAACTGTTAATTTTAATAATATCATATGTGTCACCTTGGGAAGCTGTGAGGAGGAATAAAACTGAAATTAGCAAGGGTGCTGAAAGAGTTAACTTAAAGGAGGCTAAACTTTTCTGGTTAAATAGCTGAAGGATTTCAAAGAACCTGACTGAAAAAAGTCCTTGAAGACAAGATAAAGACCAAGAGGATAATTTCTAGCAGGGAAGGAGCTTTGTCCTGGGAAACAGGAAGGGCAATATAGCTGTAAGATAATGAAATAAGCATGGCTTAAAAGTTACTTGTACTTTGAAGAAGTTATCTAGTTACTTTAACTCACATAGGATTTATAGTTAACTATAATATTTTACCTCTTAAGTCCTGCTTAATTGTACTTCTGTTTGATAAATTTCTTTATTAGAACTATTTCAGGGTTTTGGAGAAGGAACCCCACTTTTTTTGTACTCCATTAGTCTTGTAAGCCCTGTTAATTAGGTAAGAGAGCCGCTGGTCAACTCTTATATACACAAATATAGCTTGTTTTAATTTGTCCTAAATTTGAGCCTGTGGTCTTGGCGTTTGTAAGTTTAACATCTCTAACCATTAGGAGAGAGGATGATTTAGTACTTAAAACTGACTTGTTGTGGTCACTTTTTAAAATATTGTGATCAGTCTTTTTGACAGAAATGAAAATTAATTTTCTTAATAAAATAGATCAAGCAAATACCTTTGGAAATGATTATATCTAGTATAGAAATTTATAATTGGAGCTTTTATGAAAATTCTGGAATAGATCCTTTTTTTCAAGAATGCCAAATGAGCAAAACCATTGATAAGTATCACTAAATATTGAACAGTCTGATCCTTAACATAGACTTATAAGTAAAACACTTTCTAGGGGTATTCTTCCCCCCCCCTTTGTTTTTATAAGCTACTAGAGAACATATAGCCTTTATATTGTTTAGTCCAAGATTGAGAACCAGCACATATAGTTGGCATTTATAGAACTGACATATAATACATATTTATCTATATAACTTAGTTTCTTGTCCTTTATAGGATTAAGAGAAATTGTGTCAAGGTGACTTAACTGTTTATTAAACTATATAAAATAAGTAATCGAGTATCAGAAGAATTAGACATCCTTATTGTCGTAGTCAGCCACACGCCGCTGGGATGAATCTCCAAACCACGCACGATTTGGGGAGGAAAATTTATTGAACAGATACAGGGGAAGAAGTTAAGGGAAAGCTGGCCCCCTTTCACAGAAGCAAGCAGAGAAAGAGACAGAAGCCCAGCACCAGCACCAAGCAAACACACTGTAACACACTGATTCACAAAATGCAGAACTCCAGGTCAGGGTTCTGGCTCTTCTTTTGCATATCTATCCTTAGTATTTTACATCCAAATTAGAAAGGGTCAGTCCCCAGGAGGCTAGGCCAAAGTGGTACTTCCTCTAGCCAGAAGCCTGGAGACAATTA